>VDFB02128491.1:74122-97323 GCA_007258455.2 Sequoia sempervirens | reverse complement strand
CCCACCCTCTCTCCCACTCTCTCACCCACTCTCCCACACTCTCTCCCACTCTCTTCCTCCGTCCTGTTGGAATTGTAAAAATTTGATGATTTTTACATATCTTTCATCACCCTGGGTCTCCATTTGAGTCCTACCTTAGGCACATTTTCCTCATTTTATGATATTTTTACCCATATAATCCATTGAGTCATGCATTTTTCATGTTGTGGTCCATATCGGCATAGGTCTATCTAAGTCTCCCCGAACCATGTTGCCTGTGTGTTAACATATGTTTGCTGCAGGTGATTGGAAAGACTTGTTCATTGTTACAACGATCGACATTCACCTGTAGGTTTCTATCGACATGACTTTCACGTGGTTTTGGTGACCAAGGAGGAACCTATTGGCAAGACTTTGGTCATCGGGATAGTGTCTCATCAATTTTGAATTGTCTCCCCGACTAATGCATGTGGAGGTTCATCGACAAGAGCTTGGCGATATCGTAATGTGATCTCGGTGAGGTTGTTATGTCTTGTCAACATAGGGTTTTTGTCAGCATGTTCTCGAGGAGAGTCTTAACGAACAACACATGGATGGTTTCTTCAACCAAACAAATTACTTCCAGTGTGAGGTCATAGCGAATATACATTGTCACACCGACCGGTGGTAGGAGAATGCATATCGGTAAGAGTTGAGGCTTTCGAAGTAATGTCTTGGCGAGTGACCTTCGGTCTCGCTGATAACACAATGAGGACTTTGTCGGGATGAAAATTGGATTGTCTCAGTGACACATAAGATGGATAAATTCTTTCAGTAAAACAAAATGCACTCTGTATGAGGTCTCCCCGATGTCGGTATGTTACAACAACCCACATAAGATAAAAGAATACATCAAGGAGAGAACCAATTTGTCACAGCGACTCATGATGAATGAATATTTTTCGGTAAAGCAAAGTCTAATCTATGAGATTTCTCTCTGATATGTCAAGTTTACAGTGAAATGGATGAAGTAAGGAAGCATGTTTTGGTAAGAAAATTTCATATGTCTCAGTGACAGGGAGATGGCGTTCAGGGTGACTCTCGGTATAATGAAGCATTATCTACATGATGTTTCCCTAACTCCATGAGGTCACAGGGAAACACATTGGGACAGGAGGATTTTCTTTGTTTTTAGCATAACAAACATAATGCTACATCAACATGCAAGAGGCAAAAGGACGCATATCGATGAAACATAACGAGATCAAAACTAGGAAATAATGTGCTTGCGTTATAACGCGAGCGCGCTATAACGCGAGCGCGCTATAATGCAAGTGCGCTATATTTTGCTTTGGGAATCCTTGAGCCTTAGCATTGGTAGTTGCTTTCGAATACCAACCCAAAGGCTTGGAGGGCATTCCCAATGACCAAAGACATGTTTTTGCAAATTCTACAATTTTTTCACATAATCGGGTTCGTGCTCACCATCAGGATTGCATCTAGTTCAATATCAACAAAACAAAACACATGGGTAATGTTAGGTTCTCTCTTAGCTATCCAACGATGTAATTTTTTTCACTTTTTAACAATGTTAAGCCTTTCATCCATAATTTCTTTTGTTTGTATGTCTCTTTTTTGCCAAAAGGTTTTTTTTTTTATTATAAATTAACCGTTCATCAAAATTTCAAATAAATTACATTTTTAGAAACTAGACTCTATTCTACATTTAAAAAATTAAAAAAATTACTTTCAAAAATTTTTAGGGGAAGCACGGCCAAAATTATGCTTTTCATGAAGTGCCCACTTAGAAAATTAGTAAAAAATCAAATATTCATTAAAAAATTATTAGAAAAATTGTGCATCAACTAGATACTGTTAGCTAACTTTTGACTATAGCGATTTTAAAAATACTACAAAAAATTTCACCGTGCTCAGGTCGTACAAGAATTGCTATGTTATGTTTTCTGACAAAAATAGCACCAATTTGTGTACGTCCCTCTTTTGAACCCCTTAATCTCAACTATTTTCAAAATAAATTAGTAGTTTAGAAAGTAGACTTGGAGCACTTCGATCCTTGTTTTTGTTCCATCTCAAAATTTTGAGTGTAACTATCCTCAATTTCATGTCCAAGGTCAGTAGTTCCTGATTTCAGAAAAAAAGTGGCCACTTAAGCCCCCTTTTTGGGAACCATCTTGGTGCACTTACCCATAGATTCTATTCTTACATATTTTTGAAATAATATAGATAACTTATTCAAATTTTTACATCAAGTTTCCTAACTCTGATTTTTCTAAATTTTTTACCACTTAAGGGCCTATTTTTTCAATGATGATCATGTACATACCCATATATACAAAAAAGTTACGCGTTATACGGTTGCGCTATGTCTGAATTGTAATTGGTTTGACTTTGAAACTTGATTAAAGAAAAAATATTCAATAAAAAACAATCTAACCAAGTGGAAGCACTAGATATTGGAGTTACAAATCTAAATTTGAAAGAATTAGAATTTTATCCTTCATGAAAAAAAAGTTATGCATTATATGGTTTGCATCAGTTTTTTAAAATGTTGTTTTATGAAAAAAACCAGTTTTCATGGGAGATGGAAAAGGAAGTACAATTTGATTCCAAAAATTTTGATTTTTTTTTTAGAATCTATAGACAAAATGTGACGAGACTTTAGTTTGTATCATCTTCAAATTCCTCATGGTTTAGCCGCTATAGGTGCCCGAATGTGAAGATTTAGTTAAACATAATAATTTCATTGTCCAGTTTGGCCAAAAATTGTAAACCATTATTGTGGGATCACCTCGCGATTTGATGATGTACTTGCATTCTTAGTTTTCAACAATATAGTTTACACTACTCTATTGTACTCATGTTTTCCAATGAATGAGATGAAGTTATAAGTTCTTACATCTGAGTTTACATTAGTTTTAGAGGATACTCATCCAAGGGTGCCCATTTGGTGAGCATTTTTTCCTTAGTTTAGTTATTACTTTATGTTCAGTAATTAGTTAAGAATCTGACAATAACTATTTCTACAGCCACTAGAATTCCATTCTATGACTGTTTTTGTAGCCAAAGCAGATAGAGTAGTTTCTTGTTTGTTCGCTTAGATTCTCATTTCTGTCATGCATTTCAGCTTAGCATAGTTGTTGGTTGATGTTCAATACTTATGTTATTTCTTTCTAAGCAATTTACCTTCAACATTATGTTTTTCTTGGTTGTAGAATGAATATGGCTACTTTGGATCCTTAGTGCACATACTGCGCCAACCCATTTCAAGTTCACTTCCATGGGTTGACAAGATAAATGCACCTTCATGATGATTGAATGGCTATTAAGATTAGATGTCCATTCTCTAAATCATAGCTGTAAGGGCTTAGTTTTTTAAATCATTGTAGGAGGCCAACATTTTTGGCTCCGTTGCCACGGATGGTGTCAAAATAGGGATTTCTTTGAAGTCATTGGTAGTTTTTGTTGCTGTAGTATTTCTGAAAGTCTTTTCTTAGTCTGTTCACCTCATTTAGGAAGTAATGAACCCCCTTATTCTTTACCAATTCTGTGTGAACTAGCTGATAGTGAGTTGATACAACATGCATAGAAGAAGGAGAAGAGATGCTTATGGGAGATTCCTTCCTAGCAATCCTAATCCATTCCAGTTAGTTGAATATCAAAACTTGCCAAGAGAAGAAGAAGAATATCCACACCCCTTTGTTGATGCATTTCTTGATCTGACTAGCTTTGAATTTTCCTTTGAAGACCAAAATTAGATTGAGAATCCCTTTGCTTTGGAACTACATCAAGCAGGCATGGGCAATGTAAATAGAAATAGACCTAACCAATTGGATTTTCCTTTCCCCATTGCTCATCAGAATGAAGTAGACAACCTAAAAAATATCCCTACTTCAGTCCTTCCCAAGTTTTATGGACTTGTCATAGAAGATCCTGATACCTTCTTATTTGAGTTTGACATACTCTGCAGGAGTTATGTGACTATACCATTGATGCCCATAGGCTTAAGCTATTTCCTACCACTCTGAAAGAAGTTGCATTAAGATGGTTCATGAGCCTAGGCAAAGATACTGCCTTGAGAAATACAAGGAGTATTGCATGGGCAGTGACATGAGAGGAGGTGACATTTTTAGGATGCAATAAAAGGAAGATGAGCGCCTGGATGATTACATTGCAAGATTTTTGTTTTTCCTACAAAAATCTCCACACCATACACTTAATAAAGACTCACAAAAGCTACTTTTCTTGAGAGGAATCAATGATAGTTGCACTAATTCCTTGGCCCTGATGGGAGGAGATATCTCCTAAGTTGCTTGGGAGGATATCAAGAAGATATGCCATAACTATTCTAGGGAAGCTTCAAAGAAAGGGAGAGCTTACCAATCTTCCATGGGTAAGTCATCTACCAGTGGAGTCTCAAGAATGGAGATTACTCATTTGTTGGCAGACTTCAAGGAAGACATTATAAATAATCTAGCTACTCAATTGGATGCACTTCAAGCCAAGAAGAAACAAGAGGATGCAGAGGAAACATTGGCAGAATATTTCCCCCATTGCAGACAAAAGAAGGATTGTGGATGAAAGATGGTAGCTAATATTAAAAGAAAGTAGATTGCACCTAAGTTCAAGCCAATTTAGATTGAAAAAGATCAAGTCTCCTATGTTGCACAAAGGAGGCCTTGGGCTCCATGACAAGGTATGCCACCAGATCCACTCTCTTTTGCTGACCCATATTTCAATTCTTATTCACCTAATAACCAATGGAAACCCTCATATCCATCCAAATATGGAGGATATCCATCACAACCTTGGAATAACCCTCCAAATACTTGGCCTAATCATCAAAACTCTCCACCCCAATGGTAGCAACCTCAGGAGAATTGGTAGGAGTTTCAAGGAAATTGGTAGCAAATAAATCAATGGAAGGGAGGACAACAATGGCCAAACCAGCCCAATAGCTAAATGCAGCCACCTTATCAGCCCCAACAACCTGCTATAATGCCTCCACCCGCTAATTCAAGCTCAAATCTACCTAAACCTACTTAGCTACCAGCTAAGCCCACACCCAATCCAAATAACAAACCACAACAACAACCTATATAGTCTATTGATTCAAATTAATTTCTTGCATATGATATGAGTGTGAGTGACATCCACTTGCATTTAGGAACTACCGTACCAACTCCTTCCACACCCATTATCACTGAGCTTCTTGTGGAAGAAGAGGAGTCTCTAAATACCCCCATTTAGCCCAGTGCACCTAAAAATCATGAACTAGTTCTAGTCAAGAAAACTGAACAAGAACCACCATTTCCTCAGAGGTTGGAAGTTGCCAAGAAGAAGGAAGAAAAGGAGAACACAAATTTTGAAATTATAGATCAGCTGAAGCATATATGTGTCTAGATACCCCTATTTCAGACCATAAAAGATGTTCCAATCTATGACAAGGCAATCAAGGAAGCATGCCTCAAGAAGCCAGGTAGGAAGAAGAAAGGCCACACTATGGTCCATGTGGTGGGACAACTAGCTGAAATCATGCTTGGGAAAGTGATTGGCCCTAAGTACAATGACCTAGGTAGTCCTGTGGTAGGAGTTGTTATAAATGGGATCCACATAAAGAATGCTCTAATTGACTTGGGAGAAATAATAAATGTAATGACTAAGGATATCCTACAACAACTAAATATTGCAAGCATGAGACCTACTCATACTATCTTGCATCTTGCTAATAGTTCTACTATTAAGCTTGATGGTATAGTAGAGGATCTTGTGGTGACTCTAAACTAATGGGAGTACCCAACAAATTTCATGATTCTTTCTCCTAAAGCAACACTAGGTTGGTATCCCATTATTCTTGGAAGGCCATGGTTAAAAACAACATATGCATATATTGGATGAAAGATAGGAGACATGACCATTTCTGATGGAAAGAGCACCAAAAAGCTTTCTCTTTATCCTCTTGCTTAGCCATCCCATAATGAGGATAATCCCATATGGCCACATGTTGGTGAAGAGGCCGAGGAAGTTAATTCTATGGCACAACTTATGATGTTAGGAAGAAACTCTTTCATGCAACTTTAAGATGAAGATGAAGTATTGGCCAACATCATTCATAATCATTGTGAAGTGAAGGAAGCATCATCTTCTCATTTTTTTGTTCCAGTTAGGACACTTTAGCCTACTCTTCCTATAGTCATTCTTCCTGTAGATGCACTTCCTACAACCACTCTTCCTATAGTCACTCTTCCTGCAGCCAGACTTTTTACAACAATAGTTATGTCCCATACATTGTTGCCATATGAACTCAAAGTACCATGTGTTAATGAAGAAATTATGATAGAGTCAACTACACAAGTATAAGTGTCAGAAGGAAAATGTTTGAACATTAACAACAAACTGAATGAAGAACAATAGTTGTTGTTGGAAAACTTACTGAGGACCCACCAACATGCATTTGTGTGGGACTATCATGAGATGAAGGGATTGAATCCTAAGATTTGCACTCATAGATTTTATATCAAAGATGATTGCACCCCAGTTAGATAGCCACAAAGAAGAATCAACCCTGCACTAAGAGAAATTGTAAAAGGAGAACTATGGAAATTGCTAGATGTAGGACTTATCTACCCCATTTCATATAGCCAGTGGGTGTCTCCATTGGTGATTGTGCCCAAGAAAGGAGGAAAATGGTGATTTTGTGTTGATTATAAGGAACTTAATGCTTCCACCACAAAAACCCATTTTCCTTTACCCTTCATAGATCAAGTTTTGGACTCACTTGCAAGAAAACACTACTTTTCTTTTCTAGATGGCTTTAGTGGCTATAATCAAATCCAAATTGCACCTGAGGACCAAGAGAAGACACCTTTACCTATCCATGGGGGACCTATTACTACTCGGTACTCCCATTTGGCTTATGCAATGCACTTGCAAATTTTCAGAGGGCAGTCATTAGCATATTCTCAGACATTTCTCATGATTGCATGGAAATTTATATGGATGATTTCACCACCTATGGTGCTGATTTCAATGAAGCATTGGAGAATCTTAGAAAATTACTAGAGAGATGTGAAGATCACAATCCCTCTTTAAACAGTGAAAAGTGTTTCATGATGATGCAGGAAGCTGTAGTTCCTAGACACTACATCTTTCACAAAGAAATTCAAGTAGACCCTACAAAGATTGAGGTAATCACATATCTACCAACACCTGCAAAACAAAAAAAATGTTAGGAGTTTCTTGGGACATGTAGGCTATTATAGGAAGTTCATCAAGGATTTCAAAAAAATAGTAGCACCATTGTATACGCTTCGCACCAAAGATGTTGAATTTCAATGGACATAAGACTGTGAAAAAGCATTTTCTAATCTGAAGATAGCTTTGACTCATGCTCATGTACTGAAAGGACCTAATTGGGAGCTTCCTTTTCACATCCATACAGATGCATCAGACTATGCTATAGGAGCAGTCCTAGGATAGAAATAAGGAGCTATTGAAAATGCCATTTATTTTGTCAAAAAAAACTTACAAGGAGTTGAATTCAACTATATAGTGACAAAAAAAGAAATTTTGGCAGTGATCTATGCCCTGAACAAATTCAGGCACTACATAATAGGCTATCAAATCTTTGTGCACACCAATCATGCAGCCATTAGATATCTCGTGAATAAACTCCCGATCACAGGAAAAATGGCAATATGGTTATTGTTGATGTAGTTGTTTGACATAACCATTGTGGATAAACCAGGGAAGGCTAAAGTTGTTGCAGATTTTCTCTCAAGGATGACTACATCAGAAGACAATCAAGCCATAGATGACTCCTTTCCTAACGAGCATCTATTCTCCATCAACGTGCAAAAACCATGATATGCTAACATAGCTAATTATCTAGTCACAAGGAGAGTTCCTCCTCACTTCTCTCCAAAAGAGAGAAGGGCGCTCATTGAAAACTATTTTCCTTTTTCATGGATTGTCGGATGTTTGTTTTATATTGGACCAGACCATGTCATGAGGAGATGTGTGAGAGAAGATGAGACATATGATATTTTGCATGCATACCACAACGAACCATGCAAAGGAATTTTTGTAGCCAAGAGGACAAAAATGAAGATCTTGAACACATGATATTACTAGCCAACACTCCACAAGGATGCAGGAAGGTATACAAGAAAATGTGATTGATGCTAGAGGATAGGTAGACCAACCAAATCTAATGAGATGCCACTTTTCCCTCAAGTAGTAATCACTCCATTTGACAAATGGAAACTAGATTTTGTAGGACCCATTGATCCTCCATCAAATGGTAAGTCTTATATCTTAGTTTGCACTGATTGTGTAACTAAGTGGGTAGAAGTTAAGGCCATGAAGCATGCAAGAGATAATAAGGTTGTTGAATTTCTTTATGAGAAGATTTTCACAAGGTATGGAGTTCCAAGAGAGATAGTGACTAATCAAGGGGCTCAATTCACATCAACCCTTGTTGCAACATTAGTCAATGAGTACAACATAAGACACAGGGAGTCTACTCCTTATCACCCCTAGGCCAATGGACAAGTTGAGGTGACTAATAGGGAGATTGAAGCCATCCTGACCAAAACAATGGCTATTCATTAAAAGGATTGGGAAAAAAGCTGCTCAAAGCTGTCTGGGCCTATAGGACAACCTGGAAGACAACTACAAGCTTCACTCCTTTTGAGTTGTTGTATGAAAAAACAACCACGATGCCCATTGAATTTGAACATAAGACTCTTAGGGATGCAGTAGACTTGGGGATGGATATCTCTGAGGCACAAAGAGGAAGAATCATGCAACTGAATGCTTTGGATGAGATGAGGAGAGCAACCTTGTATCACACATAGGTAGTGCAGAATCAAAGAATTGGGTGGCATGATAAATTTATCAAGGACAAGAAATTCCAACCAGAAGGTTGGGCCTTGCTTTTATGATTTTAGATATCAGGATAATGCAAGGAAATTGCATACAAGGTGGCTTGGACCATATGAGGTTGCTAAAGTATACCCCAAAGGTGATGTTCAACTCACCACTATTGACCCAGTTAGATTTAAGCTACTTGTCAATGACCATCACCTCAAATTGTATCACAAGCCAATGGCCAAAGAGGAGTTCCTACAACAATTTACTCAGCATGCAACACCCAAGCTTCCTACAGCCGAAGGAAGTGGACCTAGTGTCCCCCTTCTGGCTAATTAATGTGTGTACTTTTCATAATAAAGACTTCCACTTCTATGGGAGTCCACTTCTTCACCCATCCACCCATTTGCCCATCCATCTCCACCTTTCTCTCTCTTCCATCACTTCACTTCATTCCAATCCACCTCATTCCACTTCATTTTCATTAATTGCTCAATTTATTTCTTAAAAGGAAATTGGTACTTCCTCCACAATATTTGCAATGAATCTTTACGACGAACCCAGGTATGTGCACATTAATTGCTATCTATTAATTGTCTTTAGTGCATTCATTTAATTGTTGTGAATTTATATGGATGTTCACCATAGCATGCCATTATTCTTTGTCCCTATCAAATCATCCTTACCACCTCGCATGTGAGGAAACATGCTCAAATTTAGGTTGGGGGGAGAAGATGTGAACTTTTCCCACATGTCAGTCCATACTAGTCTACGCTAGTAAAATTTAAATCGAGCCAATTTGAACTCTGAGTAAGATGACGACTCATATGTGTGAGGTGACACCAACTACTACCACCATTTTTCTCCATCATAACCTTCCTTTATTACTCATTTACTTCCATTATTGATCCTGTCATAATCTTAAGTCACCAAAACGTAAAATAGAAAGAAAGAAAAGGTAAAATAGAAAAGGAAAATTCAGGCGACACTAACGTTGGAAATTTGGAAGTATTGTAGGAAGGAAAATTTGTAGAGTGATTGTTTATTGCAGACAATGGGAGGTGGGTTAATCAGGAATAAACCCATAGTTCATGACGTATTACTGTAGGATGCACCTTCACAAGCTGAATTCAGAAATTGTGGCTGGTTAGATTATTTCATGAAGGTGAATGCTTTTAATGAAGAAATTGCATTAGAATTTTCCCAGACATTGTTTGAAGGAAAAACCATAGTAAAAGGGCTGGAAGTATTGGCTATTGAAGAAAGAATTGCAAAGGTTGCAGGGTTACCGATCGACGGTGAAAATTACCTTGCTTTCAGAGATGCTAGGTCAGCTAGGGCCAAATTTACAGAACCTAGCGACCCTCCATTGAGCATGGATAAACAAGGTGTAAAAAGAACCTCTCTACCCAAGCCATGGAAGCAAATAGTTGTTCATGTCATAAAATATATCACCTATGAAGGACGCCAGTCAAATCTACATTTCATGCATTTTAAACTCTTGAATCATATGAGGAATAGGAGGAGGATGAATGTGCTGAATGTTCTATACCACCTTTCAATCATGACAGTTGAGACTCAGAAAGGTAGGGAGAATTCCATTTCCCACCATTATTTGATTAAATTGTTAGTTGAGAAGTCTTTGCATTATGTATCTAAGATTACTTGGGAAGAATTCATAAATGTCGATCAAATTAGACCTAAGCATTTGTGACCTAGGGTTTTACCTCAACCCTATAGGTCTAGCAAGAGATTGAGCATGACTGAAGCCACTCTTGGTGCTTCAACCTCTGGCACAGGCCCTAGTGCAAACCCTCCTAAAACAAAAAAAACCATAGAGATTAGCTCTTCTAAGATAGAGCACTCATAAAAAGAAAGTTCCTCCCTAGATTTTGATGGTGATGTTCCACTTGTCATCTTAATGAAAACTAGGGCATGAAAGAGAGAAGTGGAAATAAGAAAAGAAAAAGATAAAATAAAATAACAAAAAAAGAAGTACCAAGCTCTAGGAAGTGAACGGCTAACACTGTTCATCCTGCAGTGAAAGAAAAATGTGAAAGCCCTCCTAGGAAATCAAGACCAGCTGGGACAACCTTTGATACTCCTCCATAGGAAATCCCTAAGTCTAAAGAAATATCACAGGGGAACACAAAAGCTCCAATGGGACAGGTGAATGTCGAGGAAGATGATATATTTGAGAAAGCAACAAACATAACATTGGAAAATCTTGTTGATATTGTAGAACAAGCTGAGAATCAAGGGTATGAGGAAAACCAAGATTTCTTATAGCAAGAGATCTTGTAGCATGAGAAAAAACATGAACAAGTGGCCCTACAACTGGACTTGACTGAACAACTTGAATCCCTGCATCTGGTACTATATGAAGAGAAAACATCAGTGCTAGGAAAAATGCTAGTAGGAATACATAACTCCCCAAATTTTTCAATGCACATGCTAGCTATGAAATTATGGAAAGAGATGCAAAGAAGAGAAGAGGAATGGAAAGAAGAGAAACATAGGATGAAGAGGGAAATTCAAAAGAAAGATGAGGAGATTGCAGACAAGGATGCAAAAATTGCTACCTTAAAGAAGGTGGATGATATGATGACCTTGATACCCCAGATAACTTAGAATGTAGGGCCTCTCCAAGGGTATATACTTTGAATTTGAAGGAGAAATATCTTTCTTTTAAGCTTGTAGGAATTTTCCCAGGTTTGAACTCTTCTATTGAGACTCCTATTGAATTTTTCAATTCTTATCGGATTTCCCCCCGAGAGATGAATATTTATTATGTGAATTTTATTTGCACAATTATGTTGTAACTCAAGACCATGATTGGAATCCACTATTATATGTGGGGGATGTCCAATTAAGGGAATTTATGTCTTGGGTACTATTGGAGCTATCAAATTTGATGATTTTTGCATACCTTCCATACCTCCTGGATCTCCATATGAGTCCTTCTATTGGCATTTTCCTCATCTCGTGGTATTTTTACTTGCATTTTGCCCATATTTCCCTATGGAACCCATCGGGTTGTGCATTTTCCATCTTGCTAAATCTATCGGTATAGGTCCTTTACTGTCTCCACGACCCATGTTGCTTGTGAGTTAACATTCGTTTATTGCAGGTGTTTCGAAAAGACATGTTGTTTATTACAACGACTAGCATTCATCCTTGGTTGGCTATCGACATAGCATCCATGCTATTTTGGTGACAACAGATACATCTATCGACGTAGGTTGTGGATGTCAGGGTGGTATCTCACCGAATTCAATATGTCTCCCCGACTATGCTTGTGGTGGTTCATCGGCAAAGGCTATGGGTTATTGGCGGAGGGTCTTGGCGAGTATCATTTGTCTCATCGACGGAGCACCTAAGATTTTTCCAAATGACTTTTGGTGGGAGATATTGCTATTGTTGTAAGGTCTTAGCGAGTGACCTTCGGTCTCACTGACCTTACACATGGATTTCCTCTCATAGACCTTTCAGTAGGAGTTGAAGTTTGTGGTACGAGGTCATAGTGAAGTATATGTGTCTCGCCGATAGGTTACTAAAGGGTTTCTATTGAATGGATTTTGGTGAGATATTGGCTATGTCTCGGTGACCAATATGTTTGGTTGAAGAGCTCTCGGTATAACTTGGGCAATCTCTATATGGTCTCCCCGAGTGTGATATGTTTCAGTGACAATGAATCAACAAAAGATGCTTCTTGGTGAGAGTTCTATTTTGTCACAATGACTCAGGGATGGTTGAAGACTTTCGGTGAAACATGGTAATCTACAAGAGGTCTTGCCGATGTCGGAATGTTACGGCGACTATGAAAAAAACCAAAGGAAATCATCGGTGAGAGATATCTTGTGTCTCAGTGAATGAAAGCATGTGAAGAAATACATTTGGATGTAGCATTCTGCTATCTACATGACATTTCCCCGACTCCTCGAGGTGATAGTGAAACATAAAGGAATAAAAGAATACTCTTTGACTTTGGGGTAACATGCGAAGTGTCACGACAACATACATAATTGATGGGAATTCTTGGTGAAACTCAAGGTGATCTACATAAGGTTTCCATGATATCTTAAAGCTATAGCGAAGCGGGTGAAACAAATTATGCATCTCAGTGTGAATATTCTTTTGTCTTGGCGACTGTGAATGAAATGATATGGGCACGTTGGTATGGGACATTCTTGTGTCGCAACGACAGGTCTGATGGCTATCGATAACACTTTGGGGTCCTCTGTGAGATGTCTCATTGACATCACAAAGTCATGGAAAAATAGAAAGGGCAGGGGAAGCGATTAATGAGTGAATTTCCTTCGGCATAACTGTCGTCTTGTCTCACCAACTGTTCACTAATGAATAACAAAATTTCAAACACTGAGGCCAACATGTATCTTCTTGGATGACCGTTGTAGGCCGACTTGATTGGAGCTTGAATTCTATGGAGGGCTGACACGTTATTTCAATATGATTCATTTTCTCATGCTGGTGTATAAATAGGCATTTTTGTAATTGTAAAAGACCACCATTTATTAGATCATTCGATACACTGCAAGTAGATACAGTAGAAAAAAGTTATCAAATCAGAGACTATAGTTGCATGATTTCAGAATGGAGGTATTTATGAAAATTAGTTGATGTTGCTGCATTTTTTTGGTTCCAATTATTTGTTAAATCTAATGAAATTATTGCTAAGTTGTCTCCGAGATGGATCCTTTCTGATTATTTAAATTGATATAACAAGTTTGTATTCAATTTATCAGTGCACATTTGTTGTACTTGTGTGATTGATTGATTGGTTCTTTCAAGTAAAGACTAAATCATTTTTGTTAATCACTGTAATCAGAGAGATTCATTTGGATTATTCAAGTAGAGCTTAGTAATTGCAAAATTGCATGTTTACACTAGTTGTAAACATAATACATGCCAAATAATTTGAGTTTTGTCTAGAGAAGTGTTGCTCATCTTGATCTCATTTGACTCCACATACCCAATAAAACACTAGTCTCTGCACTTCATTTTTAACTCATTCAGTTTCTTTATATCTCTTAAATTCAGCATTTTTAGATCAGAATATTGTTATTGTTTTCAAGTTGGATTTCATTTGTTCACCTCCAATTTCCATTGTGAACAAATTTCTTTAAGAGGATAATCACAAGTTAATTCTACACCATTTAGAAAGGTACACCCACCCAGGTTTGCAACACCCAAAGAGTAGAAGGTTGAGTTCTCTTAACCTTGTCTATAACCCTAAAGCGTATCAAGAGATTGGCAACATCTTGAGGCATTCAGCCTACATTTTTGAGAGCTAACAAATTGGTGACTTTGCTGGGGAACAATCAGAATCAAGGCCTTAATCATAGAGTCAGAAATCTTGCACAGACTTTGCTGGGAATAAAATGTATCAAAATTTTTCTCATTTTTTGATAAAGTGAGTGGCGACTCTGACAAAAAAAATTTAGCTGTTCATCATGAATGGAAGAAGATCTGAGTATAAGGGAGGTCATACTGGAGCTCCTTCTGGTGGCAGTAAGTGGACACACAAAGATGAAATAACTGATAAGGGAAAAGGAATAAATGAGGACATGTGCATAACAAGCAAAGGTAAAGCACCAGGAGCACATGGTGAAACATATAATTGCTATGATACATAGAGAGATTATTCAAGTGCAGAACTTTGTACTCCCGAAGATCAAAGAAATCATTTTCCTTTTCATGATTCTCAGAAATAGGCCGAGTTTGAAGCTAGGAAGTAGGCTGAGTTTGAAGCTGAACAAGAGGCTGAATGGATCATAATTTAGCATGAATATGATCAGAGGATGGAGGGTAATCACGAAACTCCTAAAGGAAACCATGACCTCTCGATTCCTGATGAAGTAAAAGCATAGTTGGAACTAAAAGAGAAGAAGATAAAGGAACTAGAGGCTAAATTGCAAAAAGCCCAAATTATTGATCAGACGGTTGGTGGCCCAAAGTATGTCCCGCCTCACAAGTAGGGTGATCATGGTGCAGGGCCCTCTAATCAACAAAGTTCTCCTCACAATCAGATAGGGAATCACTACAAGCAACCAAATCATCCACCTCACATTCCCAAATAGCATACATGTATGTACTCGCCTACTGATCAGCATTATATCCCACAACATAATGCATAGTACAATAATCACATGCATCAATATTAGCATCCGCCTATTCCTCCCTGTCATGAGCATACAACCATGATCAGACACTTTGATTTAGCTGGTTTTCAGTTATATCCTTACCCTATGGATGGAAGTTGGAGGAATATGGTGCCCAAATTTATAGGGAGTGATGCAATCACAGCTGAAGAACATTTAAGGAGTTTTAATGTTTTCATCCAAGACATAGATATGCCTTACAAATATTTACACATGAAGCTGTTCATGATGTCACTTCTTGAAGATGCTAAGGATTGGTTCAACAACCTGCTAGCATTCTCAATTAATTCTCTCCAAGTATTTCAAGACAAACTCTTAGAGCAATATGGGAATCAAAATGCTTTAGATGTAGCTCTTCATGAATTAATGAGAATTCAAAAAAATCAGAATGATTCAATTTAGGATTTCAACCAAAAATTTAACAAGTTGCATACCAAAGTACCTCCTGGATCAAGGTTTCCAGATTCTGTTGCATTGAGTGTTTATTTAAATGCATTTGATCCTAAGATAGGGTATGAACTGAGAAGTAGATCCCCAAGAGATTTGGCTGAAGCACAGAAGATAGCACTGACAATTGAAAACAATAGGAAGGCTACTGGTATAATCAATAAAAGAGACAACCTGAGGCCTCCTCAGCAAAGCAATAATTATCAGTACAGACAAGAGAATACATATAGAAATGAGAACATAAATGAAAGGCCAAGGTTGCATGATATGCCTTACAATACAGACTGGAAAGATGGGAAACCTATAACAGCTAGGCCTAGAAGTAAGGAGACTCCTGATCCATTGAGCAAAAAGGGAAGTTACATGGTGAGTAATAATTACTTCTGTGAAGTTTCTAATCAGCCACATTCTCCAGACTATTGTGTTGTAGCTCAAAGGATGCAAGAAGAAGGAATGTTGATGGAGAATAATGGAGAAGATCACAAGGTCTACTTGACTTCAAATACCTTTTACCATACTGAAAAGGAGTATTCATCTTTTGAGGATAAGGGTTATGAATATGATGTTTCAAATCAGAAATATAATGTCCATATGGCTGAACAACAGATCCTTTCTAATTCTGAAGAAGATTTTACAAAGCCACATTCAGCTAAGGTGCCTGCTCAAAGTAATATTAGAAGACTCACCAAAGAAGAAATAGAAAGACTCACTATTGCAGTAGTTGAGGAAGCAAGAAGTAAATACTAGTTGAGAAACAGGAAAGTAAATGAGATGGAAGGCATGCCTGGGGGAATTTTTATGAAAGATTAGAAAGCAACACAAGAATTGATGAAAAAGCCAGAAAATAAATAGCTTGGTAAAAATGGAGAGAAGCCTATCCAAAAGCAGAAAGTTGAAGAATTACATGAGGAGATGCAAAAGTCTGATCAGCCTAGTAAAAAAGAAAAAGAAGAAAAGAAGGGAGAAATATCAGAACTGAAGAAGACTGTTAAGATGGAGAGCTCCTCTTTTGACTTCGCATAGGCGTTATCCCAGGTAAAAATGTCTGTTCCACTACTTGAATTGATAAAAATTAAGGAATATAGAGATAATGTTGTTCAATTGATTACAAATGGGAATGAAAAACATATGAATTCTGAAGAAGTCAATAGGTAGGAAAAGATAAATAATTCAGAGGTCTATCTAGGTGATGTTTTAACAACCTCCCCACAAGTGGATCCTTTCTTCACCACATTGCTTATAAATAATAAGTTGCTAAGGAATTGTATGATAGATTCTGGTGCTGCTATAAACATTATGCCAGTAGGAGTAATGAAACAGCTTGGCATGTGGGTTGATACATGTGAAGGGAAGTGCTATGCAATGGATGATAGACCTGTACCTATGGTAAGCATTATGAGAGGTGTTGAAGTCAAACTAGATAATTATCCACAAGTGGCTTACAATATAGATATAACAGTGATTGCTACTCCTCCGTAGTTTGGTATGCTTTTGTCAAGACAATGGACTGCAACAGTTGGAGGAAATGTCCAGTTTGATTTATCTTATGCTACTATTCTAGTGAATGGTCAGGAAGTCAAGTTGTATAGAGAACCAAGAATACACCAACTTGTTGACTGTGTACCACAAGATCAGATCAATTATTTCTGTGATGTTGATCTTGGAAGTTTTAAGATTGAATCTGTCCAGCCAAAATTGATTAATAGTGATCCAATTGAAAAACATGTGGCACAAAGCTGCAATGAAGTATGGAAGATGTATTTTGATGGAGCATGTAGCGAAGAAGGTAATGGCACTGGGATTGTTTTTATTTCCCCTGAAGGTACTACTTTTAAATATTCATTCTTGTTGGCATTTGAATATACAAACAATGTGGCAGAGTATGAAGCTTTATTGACACATTTGAACATAGCTGTGAAACACAAGATTAAGTTGCTAACTATTTTTGGTCATTCTGAGTTGGTTGTTTCACAAATTAAATCCAAGTATGCAGCAAAGTACAAAAGATTAAAGCAATACAAGAATGCTGCATGGGACACAATTGAGTTTTTTGATGCATTTTTAATTGAGTGGATTGAAAGGTCAAAGAACATAATGGCTGATTTTTTGGCAAATGTGGCACTGAAAAGAGATGATATCACATTGGCTGGGGTATCACAAATTGAGTTCAAGACGAGGCCTACTATTTCTAATAAAATTTATAATTGGAAAGTCTTCGATGATGATACTAACCTTTTAAAATCTCTTCATTGCATAGATCAGTATGAAGCCAAGGAAATTGATTTCAATGCTTTTGTTGAGGAAGTAGATGGGAAGCAAACTGTGTTTGGCAAGGAGATCTTACAGCTCAAAACAAATAAGCTTCCTAAAGGTTTAGTGGCATTGGAGAGGGTGTATGATGGAAATGATCAGTCCCTCATAAGGAAAACACTAGTCAAAAGGGAGGATATTGAAGAAATTAATTTAGGGACTGAGACGGCACCAAGAAAGGTATACATTGGAAAGAAGATCAACCCTACAATTAGAAGAATGCTGATAGAGTTTCTTAAAAAATACAAGCATGTTTTTGCTTGGTATTATGAAGATTTGAAAGCGTACAGTGAAGATTTATTTCAGTATGAAATACCATTGAAGCCAGATGTCAAACCTTTCAAACAAAAGAAAAGACCCATAAATCCAACGCTAGAGCCTAAAATGCAAGAAGAATTGACAAAGCTCAGGGATGGAGGAATTATCAAACCAATCAGACATTCAACGTGGGTTTCAAATCTGGTTCCTGTGAGAAAAAAGAATGGTAATATCAGATTATGTGTGGACTTCAGGAATTTAAATATGGCATCTCTCAAAGATAACTATCCTTTACCCAATATGGAGGCTATATTGCATAAGGTGATAGGGTGTGAATTGTTGTCCATGATGGATGGGTTTTCTGGATACAATCAGGTTAAAGTCAAGGAATTTGAGCAATACAAGACAACTTTCACAACTCCTTGGGGAACATATGTGTACATAAGAATGCCATTTGGTCTCACCAATGCTGGAGTGACTTTTCAACAAGCTATGGATGTAGCATTTGCTGATTTGATTAATGTTATCATGGTGGTGTACCAAGATTGCCTGATTGCTTATTCAAAAAAGGCTAAAGATCATGTGCAACATCTGGAGAAGGTATTTATTAAATCCCTTGAATATGGTATTAGTTTAAATCCAAAGAAGTGTCATTTTGCAGTCACAAAGGGTAAGCTTTTGGGACATATTGTTTCAAAAGAGGGAATTAGGATAGATCCTGAAAGGGTTGAAGCTATTGATAAAATTCATGTTTCCAAAATTGTCAAGGCTATACAGTCATTCTTTGGACAAATTAACTTTGTTAGAAGATTTGTCTCTAATTTTGCTGAGATCATTAAGCCCATATCAAAAATGTTGAAGAAAGGACAAAAAATGGACTGGACTGTTGAAGCTTTAGATGATTTTATATCTACACAAAAGGCTATCAAAGACGCTCCTATTCTTAAATCTCCAAATTTTGCAAATCCTTTTCAGATTTTTTCATTTGCTTCAATGCATACTATTGCTGTTGTTATGCTACAAAAGAATGAGGATGGTCATGAATAGCCTGTGTCTTTCTTTAGCAAATCATTACAAGGGTTTGAGCTGATGTATGATATAATGGAAAAAAAAGCATTTGATATAGTAAAAGCTACAAAAGCCTTCAGGCCATATCTTGTTGGAGTGAAGGTGATTGCTTATGTCCCTCATGCTGCTGTCAAGGATATTTTGACACAATCTGAAGTTACAGGGAAAAGATGCAGATGGATCAACAAGATTCAAGAGTTTGACATGGAGATACAGATCACTAAGCTAGTAAGAGGTCAAGGCTTGGCTAGGCTGATGGTAGAATCAAATATTGAAGCAAGTAAAGTATGTAGTGTAGGAGAGGGGACTGCAATTGCAAGCATTGAGCACACTCCTTGGTATACTAATGTTATGCATTATCTTAAATACATGAAGTGTCCAGAAGGATTGAGTGACAGTCAGAGGAGAACTTTGAAGTTGTAGGCATCAAAGTATGTCTTCATGGATGGAGATCTCTTTTGGAAGAATAGGGATGGCATATTGTTATTATGTCTGGATGAGTCACAGGCCAAGCATGTGTTAAGTGAAATGCATGGAGTATGTGGAGGACATTATTCAACAAAGACAACTGCACATGAAATTCTCAGGGCTGGGTATTATTAGTGAAAGGTCTTTAATGACTCTTTTACACATATGAGAAAATGTGAAGCTTGCTAAATTTTTTCTAAAAAATTAAAGTACCAGGGTGCTTTGCCACTTCGACTCTTGCAGGCTGATGCCCCTTTTCATGAATGGGGAATTGATTTCAGTGGAGAGATACAAGAAAATTCAAGTGGAGGATACAAGTGGATACTAGTTGCCACTAATTATTTTACAAAGTGGGTGGAGGCAATCTCAACCAAGCAGGCTACAAGTAAAGTTGTAACAAATTTCCTAATGTACAACATTATCACCAGATTTGGTACACCATTGAGGATAATCATAGATAATGGGATGTGTTTCAGATCAGATGAATTCAAAAGCTTTTGTGATAAGTATGGCATTACTATTTCTTATGCAGCTCCTTATCATTCACAAGCCAATGGTCAAGCAAAGTCCAACAATAAGAGTCTCTTGAAGATTATAAAGAGGATGTTGGGACATAACAAGAAGGCTTGGGATTTAAAATTGAAACTAGCTGTGTGGGCTGATAGGATCACTATGAAAAAGGAAATTGGAAGATCTCCATTTGAATTAGTGTATGGAGCATAGGCCAAGATGCCTCTGTAGAATTTGTTACCAGTCTACAAGTTTGTCTTACAGGAATATGTGGAAGTTCTTGAGCCCATGGAAGATAGAACGGAGTAACTTACTAAACTTGATGAAGTAAGGAGAGAGGCCCAAAGCCAAAACATGAAGTTGCAGACACAGATGAAGTACCTATTTGACAAGAAGGCAAAGAATAAAAAAATTGAAGAGAATGACTTGGTGTTAATGTGGAATGCAAGGTGTCAGGAGAAAGGAAAGCATGGTAAGTTTGAGGCCTTGTGGCTGGGACTTTTTGTTGTTGTTGGAAAGAAGGGTGAAGACTCATATTATCTACAAAACATGACTGGTGAAGATCAGGAATTTCTTGTTCATGGGAAATTCTTGAAGCAATTTTTCTCTTGAGCAACATAGAGGGTTAAGGGTTGCCAGTACATGGACAACTCTTGCTTATCCTCTTTGAAATTATTTTCCATGCACAATAGTTTAGGATTTCATCCATCTCCATTTCACTCTCATTTTCCATTCATCTCCATTTCACTTCCACTTTGCATTCATTTCCATTGCCATTCATTTCATTATTTCTCACTAGTTCATCATTTTATGTCCGGTCTGCTCACCCAAGATTCTGGATCATTGCAATGATCTGACTATCATTCATCCCCAGATAGAGCCACTGTTGGAGCTATCAAATTTGATGATTTTTGCATACCTTCCATACCCCATGGGTCTCCATATGAGTCCTTCTATTGGCATTTTCCTCATCTCTTGGTATTTTTACTTGCATTTGGCCCATATTTCCCTATGGAACCCATTGGGTTGTGCATTTTCCATCTTGCTGAATCTATCGACATAGGTCCTTTACTATCTCCCCCACCCATGTTTCTTTTGAGTTAACATTCATTTGTTGCAAGTGTTTTGGCAAGACATGTTCTTTTTTACAGCGACTGGCATTCACTTGTGGTTGGCTATCGGCATAGCATCCATGCTGTTTTGGCAATAATGGAGAGATCTATTAGCATAGGTTGTGGTTGTCGGGGTGGTATCTCACCGAATTCAATATGTCTCCCTGACTATGCTTGTGGTGGTTCATTGGCAAAGGCTATGGGTTATCGGCGGAGGGTCTTGGTGAGTATCATTTGTCTCACTGACGAAGCACCTAAGATTTTTCCAAATGACTTTCGGTGGGATATATTGCTATCATTTTAAGGTCTTGGTGAGTGACCTTCGGTCTCACTGACCTTACACATGGATTTCCTCTCATAAACCTTTCGGTAGGAGTTGAAGTTTATGGCAGGAGGTCATAGCGAAGTATATGTGTCTCATCGATGGGTTACTAAAGGGTTTCTATTGAATGTCTTTCAGCGAGATATTGGCTATGTATTGGCGACCAATATGTTTGGTTGAAGAGCTCTCGGTATAACTTGGGCAATCTTTATATGGTCTCCCTGAGTGCAATATGTCTCAGTGATAATGAATCAACGAAAGATGCTTCTCGGTGAGAGTTTTCTTTTGTCACAACAACTTAGGGATGGTTGAATACTTTTGGTGAAACATGGTAATCTACAAGAGGTCTTGCCGATGTCGAAATGTTATGGCGACTATGAACAAAACCAAAGGAAATCATCAGTGAGAGATATCTTGTGTCTCAGTGAATGAAAGCATGTGAAGAAATACATTTGGATGTAGCATTCTGCTATCTACATGACATTTCCCTGACTCCTCGAGGTCACATCGAAACATAAAGGAATAAAAGAATACTCTTTGACTTTTGGGTAACATGCGAAGTGTTATTGCAACATACATAATTGATGAGGATTCTCAGTGAAACTCAAAGTGATCTATTTAATGTTTCCTCGATATCTGAAAGCTATAGCGAAGTGGGTGAAATGAATTATGCATCTCGGTGTGAATCTTCTTTTGTCTTGGTGACTGTGAATGAAATGATATGGGAACATCAGTATGGGACATTCTTGTGTCGCAATGACAGGTCTAATGGCTATTGATAACACTTTGGGTTCCTCTGTGAGATGTCTCATCGACATCACAGAGTCATGGCAAAACAGAAAGGGCAGGGGAAGCGATTAACAAGTGAATTGCCTTTGGCATAGCTACCGTCTTGTCTCGCTGACTGTTCACTGATGAATAATAGAATTTCAAACACTAAGGCTGACATGTATCTACTTGGATGATCGTTGCAGGACGACTTGATTGGAGCCCGAATTCTATGGAGGGCCGACATGTTATTTCAATATGATTCATTTTCTCATGTTGGTGTATAAATAGGCATTTTTGTAATTGTAAAAGACCACTAGTTATTAGATCATTCGAGACACTACAAGTAGATACAGTAGAAAAAAGATATCAAATCAGAGACTATAGTTGCATGATTTCAGAATGGAGGTATTTATGAAAATTAGTTGATGTTGCTACATTTTTCTAGTGCCAATTATTTGTTGAATCTAATGAAAGTATTGCTAAGTTGTCTCCAAGATGGATCCTTTCTGAGTATTTAAATTGATATAACAAGTTTGTATTCAATTTATCAGTGCACATTTGTTGTACTTGTGTGATTGATTGATTGGTTCTTTCAAGTAAAGACTAAATCCTTTTAGTTAATCACTGTAATCAGAGAGATTCATTTGGATTATTCAAGTAGAGCTTAGTAATTATAGAATTGCATGTTTATACTAGTTGTAAACATAATACATGCCAAATAATTTGAGTTTTGTCTAGAGAAGTGTTGCTCATCTTGATCTCATTTGACTCTACATACCCAATAAATCATTGGTCTCTGCACTTCATCATTTTGAACTCATTCAATTTCTTTATATCTATTAAATTCAACATTTTTAGATCAGAATATTGTTACTATTTTCAAGTTGGATTTCATTTGTTCACCTC
>VDFB02128491.1:0-74022 GCA_007258455.2 Sequoia sempervirens | reverse complement strand
TCTTTAGAAAAAAGAGTGATATCAAGAGATTTATTGGTTTGTCCCTTATGAGGGATAACATCTATCACACCCACAAGTTTATCCATAGGATGAACTTGGGTAATAGTTGGAGTTATATCATGTTGTTCATGATTTGTATCAATAGTCATTACATCAGGATTTGAAGGTTCACTAACCTTGACAAATGAAGTAGTGTGTTTAGGCATAGGATTGGTGAAGATTTGTAAATTTTGGTTAGGGGGTGCAACAAACTTATTGCCTTTATCATTAACACCCATAATGGTTAAATGTCGTGAATCAATGAGGTCTTGAACTAAATGTTTTAGATTCTTGCAATGTTTAGTGTCATGTCCATTTTTGTGATGAAAATGAAAATAAGCATTAGGTTTGAATGTAGGTGGTAATGGCTTATTTGGATCAAGTGGTCGAACGGGTGGCAAAGTGAACATGCGTTGTTGAATTAATTGGTTCATTGTATTATGGAGGGTGTCGGGTAGGGGAGTAAATTATGTTTTGGGGTCCCCATAATGATAAGGCACCACTGCCTTAACAGCTGCCACTTGTTTTTGATTTTGTTGGGTTGGTTGCAGTTGTTGTTGAGGAGGCGGATTAAACTACAAAAAGCCTCTATGTGGTCTATGGAATTTTTGATTGTTATAGATTTTTTTATTGTTGTGTTCAGGTTTTTCAGCTTAGTGAGAAGTGGATTTTGAATCACGACTTGAAACTGAGTTATGATATTCACACAAGGTTGTGCAGAAATGCATAAACGAGGGGAATTTCATCATAGTTATCTTATCCTAAAGATGTGTGTGCAGATTTTCGATAAACATATTTTGTAGATGTGCATCAGGAATCTTGACATCTATTTGGGCATACAAGGATTGGTATCATGAGATAAAATTTGTGACTTTTTCATCTGTGTTTTGTCTACATAGCATGAGGTCAACCATTGTTTTCTTAGGTGTCATGTGAACTTGGAAGTTATGAAAGCATCCACAAGTTGATTGAAGGAATGGATGGAATGATTAGGCAAGTTGGAAAACCACTCTAATGTAGTATCTTTCAAGGTTCTCAGAAAAATCTTGGCTAAAAGTCTCTCATCAAGGACAAAATCCCTAAATAAAGTTGTGTAAGCATTAACATGGTTGATAGGGTCTCCTTTTCCTCTGTATTTCTCAAACCGAGGCATTTCTATCCCTTGTGGAATTGAGATACATAATATTTCTAAGGATAAGTGGCTGCTACAGACATGATATGTGGGTGAAGTGCTTTGACTTTGGCTAATGTTGGAAAGTTGATGTTGCATGGGAGAAACGGCAGTAAGGAGTTGTGTAAGAACAGAATCAGAGTATGTAGATTGAGATGGAAGAGAAAATGGTGATGGAGTGTAAGGGATGTTGGGGGAAGTGAAAGGAATACTAAGGGGTGTGAATGTGGTGGAAGGGACTTGTGATGCCACAAGAGAAGTAGGAATGTTAGGTGGAATTGTGAAGGAAGGAGCCACATAACTAACCTGTTGCATAGTTGTAGTGACCTGCGGATTGGTATAAGTTGGTATAGATGCTATGATTGAAGGGGGAGGAACTAGAGGTCCTCCTTGGCTTATAGGAATGTTTGTGGATTGGGTATGAAAAGAGGCATGTTTATTGTAAATCTCAACAATTTTCTTCATCACTTGCAAGCCTTCATCACTTTCAATCAAACGATGAAGATTATCAATGGTAGGTATGGTAGTTTGGGAAATGTTTTCAAGTGTCAATTCTTGTTGTAAATGTGCAAATTCTTCATGAAGACTAATGACCTTGTCTTGGGGAAGAGATTTTTTTGGGTGTCAACATTCATTGGATGGAAGGGTGAAGGCATGGAAGTGGTATGATCAATGCCTAATGCACCATTGTCTATACTAGGAGTATTAGCTCATGAGATCCCAAGGTCCACAATGAAAGTGATATCATGGGAAGCCATGGGTCTAGAACTTCTTCTCACTAAAGTATTATCAATGGGGCACCAAACACTCAAACAAGTATGACAAAGGAAGGGTTGAAGTCAAATGCAAGGTAATCTAAGATGTCTAAAGTCAAATAACAAAAAGACTACTAACTGTAATAGAGAACAAACTACAGAAAACATAAATGCAAGAAAATACCAGAAAAATGCCAAAAATACTATCTAAAAAGTATAGAGGGACTGATTCACCCAGGGTGGCGAATGAGTCCTAGTGTGCAATTTTTTTGTGTTTTTCATAATTTTTAAGATGATTTTAATGTTCTACAAAATGCAACTAAGGATGCAAAATGCATATTTTCTATTTTTCTAATGAGATTCAATGCAAAAATGAAATCTAAATGAAGTTTTCACTAGTGCAATATGAAATACCTAGAATGCAAAAACAAAACTATGAACTAATTGAATTTTGATGCAAATGTAAACTAGGATGTAATATGGGAATGAAATCAAAAATGAAAATTTTCCAAAAGTTGGGTTCACCAAAATGAACTGTAGATTTTCAGGTCACTATGGACAACTCTAGCTCTTCTAGGGGTTTTCACCTAAAAGGAGAGAGATAGGACCCAAAAATGCATGGGGTTCATTCAATTAATGTTATGTGTGATGTTGTCTAACCTAAATGAAGTAAACTAAATGAAATTGACTAATTTAAATGAATGAAAACAAATACAAAAGTGCAATTTAAAGCTGTGTTTGAAAACACATTTTGTAATGTAATAATGAACTAAATGAAGAAAATATGCAAAACAGAAAGAAAAGGGATGAATCTGAGTGCATCTAGAGACTTGATGAAGAATATGGAATGTTTTGGATGCTATTTTAATTCACTATTTTTTCACAATAGGACTCATTCACCTAGGGTGGCGAATTAGTCCTCATAAATAGTGTCAAACTCTGCCGACAAATCAGATTCAAAATCTAACAAAACTCATATATTTTCACCTAAGGTGGGACTCATTCACCATTGATGGAAAATTAACCGTTGGAGCTATCAAATTTGATGATTTTTGCATACCTTCCATACCTCCTGGATCTCCATATGAGTCCTTCTATTGGCATTTTCCTCATCTCGTGGTATTTTTACTTGCATTTTGCCCATATTTCCCTATGGAACCCATCGGGTTGTGCATTTTCCATCTTGCTAAATCTATCGGTATAGGTCCTTTACTGTCTCCACGACCCATGTTGCTTGTGAGTTAACATTCGTTTATTGCAGGTGTTTCGAAAAGACATGTTGTTTATTACAACGACTAGCATTCATCCTTGGTTGGCTATCGACATAGCATCCATGCTATTTTGGTGACAACAGATACATCTATCGACGTAGGTTGTGGATGTCAGGGTGGTATCTCACCGAATTCAATATGTCTCCCCGACTATGCTTGTGGTGGTTCATCGGCAAAGGCTATGGGTTATTGGCGGAGGGTCTTGGCGAGTATCATTTGTCTCATCGACGGAGCACCTAAGATTTTTCCAAATGACTTTTGGTGGGAGATATTGCTATTGTTGTAAGGTCTTAGCGAGTGACCTTCGGTCTCACTGACCTTACACATGGATTTCCTCTCATAGACCTTTCAGTAGGAGTTGAAGTTTGTGGTACGAGGTCATAGTGAAGTATATGTGTCTCGCCGATAGGTTACTAAAGGGTTTCTATTGAATGGATTTTGGTGAGATATTGGCTATGTCTCGGTGACCAATATGTTTGGTTGAAGAGCTCTCGGTATAACTTGGGAAATCTCTATATGGTCTCCCCGAGTGTGATATGTTTCAGTGACAATGAATCAACAAAAGATGCTTCTTGGTGAGAGTTCTATTTTGTCACAATGACTCAGGGATGGTTGAAGACTTTCGGTGAAACATGGTAATCTACAAGAGGTCTTGCCGATGTCGGAATGTTACGACGACTATGAAAAAAACCAAAGGAAATCATCGGTGAGAGATATCTTGTGTCTCAGTGAATGAAAGCATGTGAAGAAATACATTTGGATGTAGCATTCTGCTATCTACATGACATTTCCCTGACTCCTCGAGGTGATAGTGAAACATAAAGGAATAAAAGAATACTCTTTGACTTTGGGGTAACATGCGAAGTGTCACGACAACATACATAATTGATGGGAATTCTTGGTGAAACTCAAAGTGATCTACATAAGGTTTCCATGATATCTTAAAGCTATAGCGAAGCGGGTGAAACAAATTATGCATCTCAGTGTGAATATTCTTTTGTCTTGGCAACTGTGAATGAAATGATATGGGCACGTTGGTATGGGACATTCTTGTGTCACAACGACAGGTCTGATGGCTATCGATAACACTTTGGGGTCCTCTGTGAGATGTCTCATTGACATCACAAAGTCATGGAAAAATAGAAAGGGCAGGGGAAGCGATTAATGAGTGAATTTCCTTCGGCATAACTGTCGTCTTGTCTCACCAACTGTTCACTAATGAATAACAAAATTTCAAACACTGAGGCCAACATGTATCTTCTTGGATGACCGTTGTAGGCCGACTTGATTGGAGCTTGAATTCTATGGAGGGCTGACACGTTATTTCAATATGATTCATTTTCTCATGCTGGTGTATAAATAGGAATTTTTGTAATTGTAAAAGACCACCATTTATTAGATCATTCGATACACTGCAAGTAGATACAGTAGAAAAAAGTTATCAAATCAGAGACTATAGTTGCATGATTTCAGAATGGAGGTATTTATGAAAATCAGTTGATGTTGCTGCATTTTTTTGGTTCCAATTATTTGTTAAATCTAATGAAATTATTGCTAAGTTGTCTCCGAGATGGATCCTTTCTGATTATTTAAATTGATATAACAAGTTTGTATTCAATTTATCAGTGCACATTTGTTGTACTTGTGTGATTGATTGATTGGTTCTTTCAAGTAAAGACTAAATCATTTTTGTTAATCACTGTAATCAGAGAGATTCATTTGGATTATTCAAGTAGAGCTTAGTAATTGCAAAATTGCATGTTTACACTAGTTGTAAACATAATACATGCCAAATAATTTGAGTTTTGTCTAGAGAAGTGTTGCTCATCTTGATCTCATTTGATCCACATACCCAATAAAACACTAGTCTCTGCACTTCATTTTTAACTCATTCAGTTTCTTTATATCTCTTAAATTCAGCATTTTTAGATCAGAATATTGTTATTGTTTTCAAGTTGGATTTCATTTGTTCACCTCCAATTTCCATTGTGAAAAAATTGCTTTAAGAGGATAATCACAAGTTAATTCTACACCATTTAGAAAGGTACACCCACCCAGGTTTGCAACACCCAAAGAGTAGAAGGTTGAGTTCTCTTAACCTTGTCTATAACCCTAAAGCGTATCAAGAGATTGGCAACATCTTGAGGCATTCAGCCTACATTTTTGAGAGCTAACAAATTGGTGACTTTGCTGGGGAACAATCAGAATCAAGGCCTTAATCATAGAGTCAGAAATCTTGCACAGACTTTGCTGGGAATAAAATGTATCAAAATTTTTCTCATTTTTTGATAAAGTGAGTGGCGACTCTGACAAAAAAAATTTAGCTGTTCATCATGAATGGAAGAAGATCTGAGTATAAGGGAGGTCATACTGGAGCTCCTTCTGGTGGCAGTAAGTGGACACACAAAGATGAAATAACTGATAAGGGAAAAGGAATAAATGAGGACATGTGCATAACAAGCAAAGGTAAAGCACCAGGAGCACATGGTGAAACATATAATTGCTATGATACATAGAGAGATTATTCAAGTGCAGAACTTTGTACTCCCGAAGATCAAAGAAATCATTTTCCTTTTCATGATTCTCAGAAATAGGCCGAGTTTGAAGCTAGGAAGTAGGCTGAGTTTGAAGCTGAACAAGAGGCTGAATGGATCATAATTTAGCATGAATATGATCAGAGGATGGAGGGTAATCACGAAACTCCTAAAGGAAACCATGACCTCTCGATTCCTGATGAAGTAAAAGCATAGTTGGAACTAAAAGAGAAGAAGATAAAGGAACTAGAGGCTAAATTGCAAAAAGCCCAAATTATTGATCAGACGGTTGGTGGCCCAAAGTATGTCCCGCCTCACAAGTAGGGTGATCATGGTGCAGGGCCCTCTAATCAACAAAGTTCTCCTCACAATCAAATAGGGAATCACTACAAGCAACCAAATCATCCACCTCACATTCCCAAATAGCATACATGTATGTACTCGCCTACTGATCAGCATTATATCCCACAACATAATGCATAGTACAATAATCACATGCATCAATATTAGCATCCGCCTATTCCTCCCTGTCATGAGCATACAACCATGATCAGACACTTTGATTTAGCTGGTTTTCAGTTATATCCTTACCCTATGGATGGAAGTTGGAGGAATATGGTGCCCAAATTTATAGGGAGTGATGCAATCACAGCTGAAGAACATTTAAGGAGTTTTAATGTTTTCATCCAAGACATAGATATGCCTTACAAATATTTACACATGAAGCTGTTCATGATGTCACTTCTTGAAGATGCTAAGGATTGGTTCAACAACCTGCTAGCATTCTCAATTAATTCTCTCCAAGTATTTCAAGACAAACTCTTAGAGCAATATGGGAATCAAAATGCTTTAGATGTAGCTCTTCATGAATTAATGAGAATTCAAAAAAATCAGAATGATTCAATTTAGGATTTCAACCAAAAATTTAACAAGTTGCATACCAAAGTACCTCCTGGATCAAGGTTTCCAGATTCTGTTGCATTGAGTGTTTATTTAAATGCATTTGATCCTAAGATAGGGTATGAACTGAGAAGTAGATCCCCAAGAGATTTGGCTGAAGCACAGAAGATAGCACTGACAATTGAAAACAATAGGAAGGCTACTGGTATAATCAATAAAAGAGACAACCTGAGGCCTCCTCAGCAAAGCAATAATTATCAGTACAGACAAGAGAATACATATAGAAATGAGAACATAAATGAAAGGCCAAGGTTGCATGATATGCCTTACAATACAGACTGGAAAGATGGGAAACCTATAACAGCTAGGCCTAGAAGTAAGGAGACTCCTGATCCATTGAGCAAAAAGGGAAGTTACATGGTGAGTAATAATTACTTCTGTGAAGTTTGTAATCAGCCACATTCTCCAGACTATTGTGTTGTAGCTCAAAGGATGCAAGAAGAAGGAATGTTGATGGAGAATAATGGAGAAGATCACAAGGTCTACTTGACTTCAAATACCTTTTACCATACTGAAAAGGAGTATTCATCTTTTGAGGATAAGGGTTATGAATATGATGTTTCAAATCAGAAATATAATGTCCATATGGCTGAACAACAGATCCTTTCTAATTCTGAAGAAGATTTTACAAAGCCACATTCAGCTAAGGTGCCTGCTCAAAGTAATATTAGAAGACTCACCAAAGAAGAAATAGAAAGACTCACTATTGCAGTAGTTGAGGAAGCAAGAAGTAAATACTAGTTGAGAAACAGGAAAGTAAATGAGATGGAAGGCATGCCTGGGGGAATTTTTATGAAAGATTAGAAAGCAACACAAGAATTGATGAAAAAGCCAGAAAATAAATAGCTTGGTAAAAATGGAGAGAAGCCTATCCAAAAGCAGAAAGTTGAAGAATTACATGAGGAGATGCAAAAGTCTGATCAGCCTAGTAAAAAAGAAAAAGAAGAAAAGAAGGGAGAAATATCAGAACTGAAGAAGACTGTTAAGATGGAGAGCTCCTCTTTTGACTTCGCATAGGCATTATCCCAGGTAAAAATGTCTGTTCCACTACTTGAATTGATAAAAATTAAGGAATATAGAGATAATGTTGTTCAATTGATTACAAATGGGAATGAAAAACATATGAATTCTGAAGAAGTCAATAGGTAGGAAAAGATAAATAATTCAGAGGTCTATCTAGGTGATGTTTTAACAACCTCCCCACAAGTGGATCCTTTCTTCACCACATTGCTTATAAATAATAAGTTGCTAAGGAATTGTATGATAGATTCTGGTGCTGCTATAAACATTATGCCAGTAGGAGTAATGAAACAGCTTGGCATGTGGGTTGATACATGTGAAGGGAAGTGCTATGCAATGGATGATAGACCTGTACCTATGGTAAGCATTATGAGAGGTGTTGAAGTCAAACTAGATAATTATCCACAAGTGGCTTACAATATAGATATAACAGTGATTGCTACTCCTCCGTAGTTTGGTATGCTTTTGTCAAGACAATGGACTGCAACAGTTGGAGGAAATGTCCAGTTTGATTTATCTTATGCTACTATTCTAGTGAATGGTCAGGAAGTCAAGTTGTATAGAGAACCAAGAATACACCAACTTGTTGACTGTGTACCACAAGATCAGATCAATTATTTCTGTGATGTTGATCTTGGAAGTTTTAAGATTGAATCTGTCCAGCCAAAATTGATTAATAGTGATCCAATTGAAAAACATGTGGCACAAAGCTGCAATGAAGTATGGAAGATGTATTTTGATGGAGCATGTAGCGAAGAAGGTAATGGCACTGGGATTGTTTTTATTTCCCCTGAAGGTACTACTTTTAAATATTCATTCTTGTTGGCATTTGAATATACAAACAATGTGGCAGAGTATGAAGCTTTATTGACACATTTGAACATAGCTGTGAAACACAAGATTAAGTTGCTAACTATTTTTGGTCATTCTGAGTTGGTTGTTTCACAAATTAAATCCAAGTATGCAGCAAAGTACAAAAGATTAAAGCAATACAAGAATGCTGCATGGGACACAATTGAGTTTTTTGATGCATTTTTAATTGAGTGGATTGAAAGGTCAAAGAACATAATGGCTGATTTTTTGGCAAATGTGGCACTGAAAAGAGATGATATCACATTGGCTGGGGTATCACAAATTGAGTTCAAGACGAGGCCTACTATTTCTAATAACATTTATAATTGGAAGGTCTTCGATGATGATACTAACCTTTTAAAATCTCTTCATTGCATAGATCAGTATGAAGCCAAGGAAATTGATTTCAATGCTTTTGTTGAGGAAGTAGATGGGAAGCAAACTGTGTTTGGCAAGGAGATCTTACAACTCAAAACAAATAAGCTTCCTAAAGGTTTAGTGGCATTGGAGAGGGTGTATGATGGAAATGATCAGTCCCTCATAAGGAAAACACTAGTCAAAAGGGAGGATATTGAAGAAATTAATTTAGGGACTGAGACGGCACCAAGAAAGGTATACATTGGAAAGAAGATCAACCCTACAATTAGAAGAATGCTGATAGAGTTTCTTAAAAAATACAAGCATGTTTTTGCTTGGTATTATGAAGATTTGAAAGCGTACAGTGAAGATTTATTTCAGTATGAAATACCATTGAAGCCAGATGTCAAACCTTTCAAACAAAAGAAAAGACCCATAAATCCAACGCTAGAGCCTAAAATGCAAGAAGAATTGACAAAGCTCAGGGATGGAGGAATTATCAAACCAATCAGACATTCAACGTGGGTTTCAAATCTGGTTCCTGTGAGAAAAAAGAATGGTAATATCAGATTATGTGTGGACTTCAGGAATTTAAATATGGCATCTCTCAAAGATAACTATCCTTTACCCAATATGGAGGCTATATTGCATAAGGTGATAGGGTGTGAATTGTTGTCCATGATGGATGGGTTTTCTGGATACAATCAGGTTAAAGTCAAGGAATTTGAGCAATACAAGACAACTTTCACAACTCCTTGGGGAACATATGTGTACATAAGAATGCCATTTGGTCTCACCAATGCTGGAGTGACTTTTCAACAAGCTATGGATGTAGCATTTGCTGATTTGATTAATGTTATCATGGTGGTGTACCAAGATTGCCTGATTGCTTATTCAAAAAAGGCTAAAGATCATGTGCAACATCTGGAGAAGGTATTTATTAAATCCCTTGAATATGGTATTAGTTTAAATCCAAAGAAGTGTCATTTTGCAGTCACAAAGGGTAAGCTTTTGGGACATATTGTTTCGAAAGAGGGAATTAGGATAGATCCTGAAAGGGTTGAAGCTATTGATAAAATTCATGTTTCCAAAATTGTCAAGGCTATACAGTCATTCTTTGGACAAATTAACTTTGTTAGAAGATTTGTCTCTAATTTTGCTGAGATCATTAAGCCCATATCAAAAATGTTGAAGAAAGGACAAAAAATGGACTGGACTGTTGAAGCTTTAGATGATTTTATATCTACACAAAAGGCTATCAAAGACGCTCCTATTCTTAAATCTCCAAATTTTGCAAATCCTTTTCAGATTTTTTCATTTGCTTCAATGCATACTATTGTTGTTGTTATGCTACAAAAGAATGAGGATGGTCATGAATAGCCTGTGTCTTTCTTTAGCAAATCATTACAAGGGTTTGAGCTAATGTATGATATAATGGAAAAAAAAGCATTTGATATAGTAAAAGCTACAAAAGCCTTCAGGCCATATCTTGTTGGAGTGAAGGTGATTGCTTATGTCCCTCATGCTGCTGTCAAGGATATTTTGACACAATCTGAAGTTACAGGGAAAAGATGCAGATGGATCAACAAGATTCAAGAGTTTGACATGGAGATACAGATCACTAAGCTAGTAAGAGGTCAAGGCTTGGCTAGGCTGATGGTAGAATCAAATATTGAAGCAAGTAAAGTATGTAGTGTAGGAGAGGGGACTGCAATTGCAAGCATTGAGCACACTCCTTGGTATACTGATGTTATGCATTATCTTAAATACATGAAGTGTCCAGAAGGATTGAGTGACAGTCAGAGGAGAACTTTGAAGTTGTAGGCATCAAAGTATGTCTTCATGGATGGAGATCTCTTTTGGAAGAATAGGGATGGCATATTGTTATTATGTCTGGATGAGTCACAGGCCAAGCATGTTTTAAGTGAAATGCATGGAGTATGTGGAGGACATTATTCAGCAAAGACAACTGCACACGAAATTCTCAGGGCTGGGTATTATTGGTGAAAGGTCTTTAATGACTCTTTTACACATATGAGAAAATGTGAAGCTTGCTAAATTTTTTCTAAAAAATTAAAGTACCAGGGTGCTTTGCCACTTCGACTCTTGCAGGCTGATGCCCCTTTTCATGAATGGGGAATTGATTTCAGTGGAGAGATACAAGAAAATTCAAGTGGAGGATACAAGTGGATACTAGTTGCCACTAATTATTTTACAAAGTGGGTAGAGGCAATCTCAACCAAGCAGGCTACAAGTAAAGTTGTAACAAATTTCCTAATGTACAACATTATCACCAGATTTGGTACACCATTGAGGATAATCATAGATAATGGGATGTGTTTCAGATCAGATGAATTCAAAAGCTTTTGTGATAAGTATGGCATTACTATTTCTTATGCAGCTCCTTATCATTCACAAGCCAATGGTCAAGCAAAGTCCAACAATAAGAGTCTCTTGAAGATTATAAAGAGGATGTTGGGACATAACAAGAAGGCTTGGGATTTAAAATTGAAACTAGCTGTGTGGGCTGATAGGATCACTATGAAAAAGGAAATTGGAAGATCTCCATTTGAATTAGTGTATGGAGCATAGGCCAAGATGCCTCTGTAGAATTTGTTACCAGTCTACAAGTTTGTCTTACAGGAATATGTGGAAGTTCTTGAGCCCATGGAAGATAGAACGGAGTAACTTACTAAACTTGATGAAGTAAGGAGAGAGGCCCAAAGCCAAAACATGAAGTTGCAGACACAGATGAAGTACCTATTTGACAAGAAGGCAAAGAATAAAAAAATTGAAGAGAATGACTTGGTGTTAATGTGGAATGCAAGGTGTCAGGAGAAAGGAAAGCATGGTAAGTTTGAGGCCTTGTGGCTGGGACTTTTTGTTGTTGTTGGAAAGAAGGGTGAAGACTCATATTATCTACAAAACATGACTGGTGAAGATCAGGAATTTCTTGTTCATGGGAAATTCTTGAAGCAATTTTTCTCTTGAGCAACATAGAGGGTTAAGGGTTGCCAGTACATGGACAACTCTTGCTTATCCTCTTTGAAATTATTTTCCATGCACAATAGTTTAGGATTTCATCCATCTCCATTTCACTCTCATTTTCCATTCATCTCCATTTCACTTCCACTTTGCATTCATTTCCATTGCCATTCATTTCATTATTTCTCACTAGTTCATCATTTTATGTCCGGTCTGCTCACCCAAGATTCTGGATCATTGCAATGATCTGACTATCATTCATCCCCAGATAGAGCCACTGTTGGAGCTATCAAATTTGATGATTTTTGCATACCTTCCATACCCCATGGGTCTCCATATGAGTCCTTCTATTGGCATTTTCCTCATCTCTTGGTATTTTTACTTGCATTTGGCCCATATTTCCCTATGGAACCCATTGGGTTGTGCATTTTCCATCTTGCTGAATCTATCGACATAGGTCCTTTACTATCTCCCCCACCCATGTTTCTTTTGAGTTAACATTCATTTGTTGCAAGTGTTTTGGCAAGACATGTTCTTTTTTACAGCGACTGGCATTCACTTGTGGTTGGCTATCGGCATAGCATCCATGCTGTTTTGGCAATAATGGAGACATCTATTAGCATAGGTTGTGGTTGTCGGGGTGGTATCTCACCGAATTCAATATGTCTCCCTGACTATGCTTGTGGTGGTTCATTGGCAAAGGCTATGGGTTATCGGCGGAGGGTCTTGGTGAGTATCATTTGTCTCACTGACGAAGCACCTAAGATTTTTCCAAATGACTTTCGGTGGGATATATTGCTATCATTTTAAGGTCTTGGTGAGTGACCTTCGGTCTCACTGACCTTACACATGGATTTCCTCTCATAAACCTTTCGGTAGGAGTTGAAGTTTATGGCAGGAGGTCATAGCGAAGTATATGTGTCTCATCGATGGGTTACTAAAGGGTTTCTATTGAATGTCTTTCAGCGAGATATTGGCTATGTATTGGCGACCAATATGTTTGGTTGAAGAGCTCTCGGTATAACTTGGGCAATCTTTATATGGTCTCCCTGAGTGCAATATGTCTCAGTGATAATGAATCAACGAAAGATGCTTCTCGGTGAGAGTTTTCTTTTGTCACAACAACTTAGGGATGGTTGAATACTTTTGGTGAAACATGGTAATCTACAAGAGGTCTTGCCGATGTCGAAATGTTATGGCGACTATGAACAAAACCAAAGGAAATCATCAGTGAGAGATATCTTGTGTCTCAGTGAATGAAAGCATGTGAAGAAATACATTTGGATGTAGCATTCTGCTATCTACATGACATTTCCCTGACTCCTCGAGGTCACATCGAAACATAAAGGAATAAAAGAATACTCTTTGACTTTTGGGTAACATGCGAAGTGTTATTGCAACATACATAATTGATGAGGATTCTCAGTGAAACTCAAAGTGATCTATTTAATGTTTCCTCGATATCTGAAAGCTATAGCGAAGTGGGTGAAATGAATTATGCATCTCGGTGTGAATCTTCTTTTGTCTTGGTGACTGTGAATGAAATGATATGGGAACATCAGTATGGGACATTCTTGTGTCGCAATGACAGGTCTAATGGCTATTGATAACACTTTGGGTTCCTCTGTGAGATGTCTCATCGACATCACAGAGTCATGGCAAAACAGAAAGGGCAGGGGAAGCGATTAACAAGTGAATTGCCTTTGGCATAGCTACCGTCTTGTCTCGCTGACTGTTCACTGATGAATAATAGAATTTCAAACACTAAGGCTGACATGTATCTACTTGGATGATCGTTGCAGGACGACTTGATTGGAGCCCGAATTCTATGGAGGGCCGACATGTTATTTCAATATGATTCATTTTCTCATGTTGGTGTATAAATAGGCATTTTTGTAATTGTAAAAGACCACTAGTTATTAGATCATTCGAGACACTACAAGTAGATACAGTAGAAAAAAGATATCAAATCAGAGACTATAGTTGCATGATTTCAGAATGGAGGTATTTATGAAAATTAGTTGATGTTGCTACATTTTTCTAGTGCCAATTATTTGTTGAATCTAATGAAAGTATTGCTAAGTTGTCTCCAAGATGGATCCTTTCTGAGTATTTAAATTGATATAACAAGTTTGTATTCAATTTATCAGTGCACATTTGTTGTACTTGTGTGATTGATTGATTGGTTCTTTCAAGTAAAGACTAAATCCTTTTAGTTAATCACTGTAATCAGAGAGATTCATTTGGATTATTCAAGTAGAGCTTAGTAATTATAGAATTGCATGTTTATACTAGTTGTAAACATAATACATGCCAAATAATTTGAGTTTTGTCTAGAGAAGTGTTGCTCATCTTGATCTCATTTGACTCTACATACCCAATAAATCATTGGTCTCTGCACTTCATCATTTTGAACTCATTCAATTTCTTTATATCTATTAAATTCAACATTTTTAGATCAGAATATTGTTACTATTTTCAAGTTGGATTTCATTTGTTCACCTCTAATTGCCACTATGAACAATTTTCTTTAAGAAGATAATCACAAGTAAAGTCTACACCATTTAGAAAGGTACACCCACCCAGGTTTGCAGCACCTAAAGAGTAGAAGGTTGAGTTCTCTTAACGTTGTCTGCTACCCTAAAGCGTATCAAGAGATTGGCAACCTCTTGAGGCATTCAGCCTACGTTTTTGAGAGATAACAAGTACAAAATGAGATTAGTTGGGGACAAAAATATGGGGCTTATAAGCAATTGGAATCTAACGTCCCTCTGCCCATCAGGGTTGAATAAGGAAATCCAGGGGACATTTACTGGGAGTGGCACAAAATGCTTCTTAGACCCAGCTATGGTAATAGGATTATGCCTTGGATAGAAGTAGTTTACAGTGGATATGAGGTGGTAGCAAAAGAAAAAGAGGAAACTATGAGGAGATATTTTTCCCACAGATGGAACAACCTAACTGATGAGCTAAAGAAATCTGAGCCCCACTCTATACAAAATTATGTTGCAACACTTAAAAGAATTGGAAGATATATATAGATTGGGAGGAAAAAAGGACAATTTTGGCTTACATTGATTTTTCAGCCACCCCTCTTGATGTGGCATGTGCCAAGTTACAAGTTTTACAACTATGATATTGTTGTAGAGAGACAAAGATGGAACAGATTAGACAAACAACAAGGGTTCTATTGGGATCCTGATTCATGCATAATAACCACTAATGTGGGACAATTGGTAGTTACAAATTTTAGGTCTTTGACTAAGTAGAAGAACAACCCTTCCCCTACTGGAGGACCAACAAAACCTTAGGTTGGGGGGATGATGAGTCTAGTTTATGGTTTACTTTTGGTAGAATTTATGATCTATTTGTCAAAATTGTCATGAACCTTGTTGTTTGAATGTTGATGTTCACTCAAAACCATAGACATTAGGCCTAATTTTATCTCTACGAATCTTTAATGACATTGGCATGTTATATGGACTATTTGTGTTAATTCTACATGTGGATTAATGAATGTTCTTTAAGATAGTTATAGCTATGTGATTATTATGTGTACTGATAATGCCATTCAAATATGATTTGAGGCCACTAGATTGAGATGATTCCGCTAGCTGGTCATTCACCATAACAACTAACAAAGTGGTCATGCAAAGGTCAACCAAGGGAATCATTTAAAGAGGTCGATGGCAAGAGATTCCTCATGCAAATCGAATTGTAACCGCCTTGTAAATGATCTTTATTGATGTTGAGTGAATATTGGTGTATCGCTATGCTAAATCTACATTGAGGTAGGTACGTCTGACCAGATTCCATGCATGTGTAACTACCCCTCCACTTTCTCTACTTTCCCTAAAGTGGCATCCTCCTAGTTTGTGGAATTGATTGCCTTGCATATTAGTCACTTCTTCTCCTATAAATAAGAATCAAATGCTCCTTCTCAAAAGGTTGTGTGATATGATGATATACTTTCATTCTTAGTTTTCAACAATATAGTTGACACTGCTCTATTGTACTAATGTTTTCTAATGAATGAGATGAAGTTATAAGTCCGTACATCTGAGTTTACATTAGTTTTAGAGGATACTCATGTCCAATGGGGCTCAGTTGGTGAGCATTTTTTACTTAGTTTAGTTATTACTTCCTGTCCAGTAATTAGTTAAGAATCTGGCACTGGCTATTCCTACAGCGACTAGAATTCCATTCTATGACTGTTCCTACGGCTAAAGAAAATATAGTAGTTTCTTGTTTGTTCACTTAGATTTTAATTTTTGTCATGCATTTCAGCTTAGCATAGTTGTTGGTTGATGTTCGGTACTTATATTATTTCCTTCTAATGAATTTTCCTTCAACATTATGTTTTTCTTTGTTGTAGAATGAATATGGCTACTTGGGATCCTTAGTACACATACTGTGTCGACCCATTTCGAGTTCACATCCCTGGGTTGACAAGTTAAATGCAACTTCATGATGATTGAATGGCTATTTAGTTTAGATTTCCAATCTCTGAATCACAATTGTAAGGGCTTAGTTGTTAAATCATTTTAGAAGGCCAACACCATATTGCATTCAATTGCTTGTAACTAGTTACTATTTTTTGCACTTATTTACACATTTTTCTATTTCTGAGCATCAACATCTTGCATAGGAAATCTATAAACACTGTTGACATTCCAAAATTCACTATTTTTCTGCAAAAAACCTTTGCTAGGACTAAAACACCCTTCCTAGCATCTTAGTCCTTCTCAAGGTTTTTGCTTCAAAAATATCTCTCTTGTTTGTTGTCTATTTTAGCCTTTGGAACTTTAGAATCTCACCAGGAGGACCAAGATTCCCTTCCTGGAATCTTAGTTCTTGTTGACTTTGATTCTCTAGTTTCCAGGATCTAAAATTGCTTTTCTATATTTCTTTGGGCTGCCTTTTATTTTTTGTTTCAGTTTCTAGATTTGTTGTTATTCCAATTTTTTTCATTTCAAGTGTAATTGCAAGCATAGGATATTGTGTTCATTGCATCTTTTGTGGTTTATCCCCTGTATGATCTATAGGACTTGGTTTCCTACTACTAATATTGTGGTTAGACAAAGTGCAAGACTCATGGCATCCCACGATAAGACACTGATTGTGGATGTTGGGTTATCAAGCTCTCTTACTTCTAGTGTTGGCACTAGCTCACTAGGTATGGACCATACCTTTGACACTTCTTTTTCTATTCCTACCTTACCTACAAGTGACGTGCTAAGTCTCCAAACAACGATTGATCATATTCCTCAAGAAAACATAATGAAAATGCATGAAGACGTAGCTCATTTACAAGATAGCATAAGTATTGAAAACATTTCAAACATTGTTATACCTTCCATAGAGAACCTTCATTGCATGATGGAAAGTCATGAGGGCCTTTAAGTTGTGCGTAACATAGCTCAAATATTTGAAAAACATCTTCCTTCCACCACTAATGGTGCTCAAGCTTCAAACAATATGAAAAACCAAGGAGGAAGTCAAACTCCTCCCTCTTCAACCATAACCTCAATTCCCACCTATACCAATCCTCAAATGACCATAGCAATGAGCCAACTAGTAGCATCCTTCCTATGTTGAAAATTTCCACTAGTGCTCCTTATACCTATGTGGCATCTAATCTTATATCTCCTCTGATAAGAAATCCATTCATTAGTCCTTCCAACACATACATACCACCACCATATTCATCTCCATCACACACTACAAGCAATGACCCTATCATTGACCACCTCTTACAAATCCTTTCATCCATCCAACATCAAGTTTCCACCATAAATCAAAATTAAAACAGTCCACCTTCATACTATGTCAAGAGCAATTCATTGTCCTTGGATATATTGAGAACTCTAGTGCCACAAGGTACAAAGATCCCTAGATTTGAGAAATATGGAGGAAAGGGAGATCTTGCTAATCATGTTAATCCCTTTACTACTTTGTGTAGTGACTTTATCCTTGAAGGAAAACTTTTGGCTAAACCTTTTCCCTGATCCTTGAAATACATTGCCTTGGATAGGTTTTCTGCATGACCAAATAACTCAATTCATTCATTCAATGAACTTGTTGAGGCCTTTATTAACCATTTCCAAGTGCACATGGTGACTAAAATTACATTAGCTGATTTGATGAGATGCAAGCAAAATGAGAGTGAAAAAGTCACTGACTTTATTTCACGCTACCAATTGCTTTATTCCCAAATCAATGTGAAAATCCCAATTCCCACCTTCAAAAGATGTTCGTAGAAAACTTACAAATAAAGATAAGGGATAATATCACCATGATGAAATTCCCCTCCATGCATTTATGCACTACCCTTCAAGACTATTAAAATTCCCTAACTAGTAGTGAACCAAAAACTACCCCTACCTATCCCAAAAAGACTGAAGCCTCAAACTAAAACACTTATCAACCTTTTAGAAGACAAAATAAAAGTTACTTCAACTAAATTCCACCTCTCAACCTCCCAACCACTTGATACCCAAGTAGCTCCTATAAAGAAGAATAATCCTTATATCTTTGTGGATCCACAAAGACAATTTACTCCCTTACCCAACACACTTCACAACATTATGACCCAAATCTTAAACAAAAACATGCTTACCTTACCTCTCGTTTGACCCCTTAACCCTAGCAAGCCATTAACTCCAAGATTTAGACTCAATGCCTATTTTTCTTATCACCAACGAAAAGGACATGATACTGGACATTGCAAGTGTCTTAAACGTCTTTTGTAAGACCTCATTGATTCCAATCATATCCAAATTCAAGGTGTAAATGACAAAGGTAATAAGTTTGTGGCTCCTTCCAAATAAAAATTACAAATCTTTACCAATCCCATGCCCAACCATTATATTTCATTTGTTAAGGCTAGTGAAACTAGGCTCGATGTGATGAATGTTGATATAGATGATGATAATTTAGGAAATCATGAACAAAGTCCTATGGATGATGATGAACAGAGTCCTATGGATACTAATGAACAAATTCCTATTGATACAATGATAGGAGTGGTTGACATTGAGCCATGTAAACAACAAACCATTGACATTACTTTCTCTTTGGAAGAAACAATCAAACATGCACTTGATGGTCCTCTTTACATAGCTGAAAAAATCAATAACAAGCCCACTCTTGGGATTTTAATTGATCCCGTCTGTGGAGAGAATGTGATCACAAAATAACTTTTATATGTGCATGAAATTGCTCAAGTTAGAAATGATAAATCAAAAGCATGGATTAAAATGCATGATGGTTTTGCTCATGCTATGATGGGATTGATCGCACTCCCTTTACAAGTAGGACCACAAAAATCAAATGTATCATTCTCTATCATATCTAATTCTGACGAATTTTGTGTGAAGTTAGGCTACAAATGGATTTTCTCCATGAATGCGGTCCCATCCATTGTCCATAAGTGCTTAAAGTTTCTAGTTGGCAATGAAATATTCACAGTGAGCAATAGTGGCTTTAGACCCTCGTCTTCTCATGGAAATTTCTCCTTAGATTATTTTTGGCCTTAACCTATGGAACCTATAAGACCCATGAAGACTTCCTTTTTGTATCCTATCAAAAATTCAAAGCCAAATTTTCATATCCAAACTATTCTTGAAAAATTTCCTTCACCCATGATCAAACCTCCACCCATGCTTGAACCTCTACCACGTAAATAAAACAATGGTGAGTCTAAAACACTTCCAACAAACCAAGACTCACCCATGAACAATCCTTTGCCTATTTCCTACAAAAGACCCAGAGAAAACCAAACAAGTCTTAATCTGCCTCCTAAGAAAATCTATAAAGCCAAAGATAAGGTGGTTGAACAACCTTCTATGGTTTCTTCCGTTCTTCCCTCACAAGAAGAAAAGAAACCTATGGTTGAAAAACTTGCTCCTACACAAACACAACTTGAAAATAATAATAAAAGAAACCATAATGCCAGAGAGCATAGGTGTAGACGTCTTGCTATTACTCGAAAGATGAATAATGATAAAATAAATGGAAAATAAAAATACAAACTTGAAAAAAGCAATAAACGATGACCCTCCTCTCTTACTAGAACAAACAAAAGCTATATCTCCACCACAACAAGGACCAACAACTTCTATGGATATTATCATTCATCCTCTTATTGTGGTTAACTTGGGTGACAATGAGGAACAACTAAAATTTATGAGGAAGTGCATAATGTGTTGAATTTGTTATTTTCCTCTTCTATGAGATTAAATGATAACAACCATGGTGATCTTCCTAAGCGGAGAAATTCACCATGTGTTGAACTTGGTGATTCTCCTAGTACAACACTTGATGTTGTCCCTCTCGCTAGTGATCTACAATTTGCATATACTAAACAAGACTAGGATATGGATGACCTACTAGATGGTTAAATCATGTGCTTTACTAGTCTGTTATTTCTTTCTTTTTCTTTTTCTTTCCTTTTGCATTTTCTTTCTTTGCTTGTATGTGCGTAACGTGATCCCCCCGTGATGTTTTGTTTGATGTTTCTCTCTTTATGTGCATTCCTCTATTTGTACCTTCATTCTTCTATATGTCATATGCTTTGGCCTTTTGATTGATCTTTTCTCTTGACCTTCATTTTCATCTCTTATGTTTTCCTGTTGGGGATGCTGCAAGGCATTGAGACATTCATGTCTCCCTCATGTTGGACCAAAAGCTTTTTCATTATCTTTTCTTTGCCTTTTATTTTCCTTTTAATTTTTCTTGTGTTTTCCTTTTGGGGATGATGCAAGGCATTGCGACACCCTATGTATATCTTCCATGTTGACCTAAAAGGCTTTATTTTTCTTTATTGTCACTACGTTTGTGTCATTCTTCTAGTTATATATCTATTTGGGGAATGATGACAATTTTGAGCTTTCTAAAAAACTTGTAGCAAAGAACATACTAACCCCAAATCCATAGATCCCTTATGTGTTTGGTGTTTTCATTTTGGGGGAAACCCCTTTCTTTTGCTTTTCTCTCACATGACGTAGCTTTACTCGGAAACATATGACTTGTCATAGGGCTTTCCAAGTTGGCTCTCATATCTTCCTTCTTGTTTTCATTTTAATTTTCTACTTTAAAGTAATTTCTCACAACATGGTATTAGCAATTTTTGTAAATTGGGGGCATACATTTGCATTATTTTGGCATGATTTTGCTTGCATTTTTTTTCCTTTTCATGTTCCTTGATGTGATTTTTTTATTTCACATGATGTTTTTTATCTTTGTGGTGACATTGGGAATAATGTCCTTCTAGAGTGTGATCTATCTTAGAATATTATATTCCCCTTACTCGTGATGCGACCAACTATATCCCTTAAGCGGTGAATCTTTTATCGTTTCATTAGTCCTCTCTTGGAGATATTAGGAACGATGTTCCCTAAGAGTAAGACCTCACATGAACTAAGAAAAATCCCTTTGAGCATCCTTCTTTCTTGTTACATTTTTGTACCGTATTAAATTCATGGAGGTATGGCTTTGATATGGTCCCCTGGGGCTCACCTAGTGAACACATAGTTTCACTAGCTTGTGTAGGAATGTATTTTTGTACCTTATTAAAGCCATGGAGGTATGGCTTTGATATGGTCCCCTGGAGTTCACCTAGTGAACACCTAGCTTCACTAGCCCATGTGAGCATGCATTTTGGTACCTTATTAAAGTCATGGAGGTATGGATTTGATATGGTCCCATGGGGCTCACCTAGTGAACACCTAGCTTCACTAGCCCATGTGAGCACACATTTTTGTACCTTATTAAAGTCATGGAGGTATGAATTTGATATGGTCCCCTAGGGCTCACCTAATGAACACCTAGCTTCACTAGCTTATGTGAGCATGCATTTTTGTACCTTATTAAAGTCATGGAGGTATGGATTTAATATGGTTCCTTGGGGCTCACCTAGTGGAAAACTAGCTCCCACTAGCCCTCGTGAGCATACATTTTGTTTTCATAGTGGACAATGCATTCCACTTGTAAACTTCTTTTTGGACAAACAACCCAAACCCAGTGTACCGCATTGGACGACTAACCGAAGATTGATCCATTACAATTTTTCCTATTTATTTTCCTTTTTCCTATCTTTGATGATGTATGTTTGTGATCCAACTATGGATTCATATATCATCCACAAGTGTGTTCCTTTGTGCTTATGTTGGTTTTTCCATAGGATCTTGATCTTGGGGGCTTGGCGACCCTCTTGATTATTGTCATCCTATCTTGCTAACACTTGTACATTTGAACCCATCTTGATTGTCTGGTTGGCTACTTTAGTGTGAGTTTGAAGCAAGTTCATCCTCTCACTAAAGTGGGGGCTAAATTTAGTGTAATAAAATGCATACCCTTGCATGTTCACACTTTTTTGGGCTTGTGTTGCTTTATTTATGCTTCTTTATGGCTTAATTGGTTCTATTTTGTGTCCACAATCCCTATGAATTACATATTTTTCTAGTTAATCCCAACATTATCTAATGCATAAATGATAATTTAATGACTCCATCAATGTGTCCCTAATTTTTGGGTTTTGACTAAAATGCCACCTAGGGCGTCTTTGTCTCCCAAGGCTCTCGGGACCCTGATTTTGGCATATTTGGATTGGGCCCCTTTTTGGTCTTTGTGCCCCAAGTTTTTAGGGCTTGGGACTAAGATGCCACCTAGGGTGTCTTAGTTCTCCTTGAGTCATTTTCAGGATTTAATTTCAAATTTTTATGGGATTTAACCTCCTTTATTCAATGAATTCATATGTTGGCTTGGTGTGATATAATTTTGGGATATTAAGCATAAGTAAGTATAAATACAAGGTTCCTTCTCTCATTTTATCCTTACAAGCAATCCCAAGCAATCTATCAAGAATCCAAGTCTTTTGTGAGAGCATTCAAGATCAGATTTATCAAGCATTTGGAGAAATCATCAAGATTCAAGCATCATTTCAAAGATATTCTTGCATCATGTGTGTTGTTGTGCTAAAATTTGTGATGTAGTGTTTTGATTCAAGTAATAAATTCAAGTCCATATCTTTGGTTCAAGATCTAGATCCATTGCAACCATTGCACACAAGTTTACAAACTTTATAAGGGTTTGGTGAGTTTTAGCATGGCATGTTGTTCATTCACCATTTCTTTCATTATTACTATTTCATTTCAATTTTTAATTGCCAACAAGAGGTTTGACCAAGGAAAACCCTCATTCACTAACAAACAACAAGTTTTTCCCATCTTGCATATTTGTGATTGTAGATCTAGGTTGAAGACTTGAAGATCACTTGGAGTGCAAAGTTGCATTACAAATTTTTCATCTTCACAGAAACTCACCTATAGGCTGAATCCAAAGTTTTAGAACTTGAGATCGAAAAGGAAGCAAGTGCAGACCTTGGAGCTCAAGATCTTGTTTAAATGTTGTAGAAATTTAGAATGAGACTAATACGAAATCTTAGGCATCTTAGTCCTTCTAGGCCTATTTTTCAAAGATTTTTTGAGATCTGGTTTTGAGATCCAAAGACTATATTTTCCACAAAAAATATTAGTGGGACTAATACACCATTCTAGGTGTCTTAGTCTTTCACTACATATTTTTCCAGCTTTTTCACATTTCTAGAATCCTCACAACATATCCAAATTTCCTAGGTGCACACATACTATCTTACTATTGCATAATTTCATCATTTGCATCTTTCATTTAGTTTACATTTCTAGTTTTAGGTCATTTTTCATATCATAGTGTGTTTTCCAACATTCTCTTTTCCAAGCATTTGCTTGGTGGTGAATCCCTTATAACTTAAAGAACCCCTTCCTAGGTCCTTCATAATTGAGAATTTACTCACCTTGTGAGGTTGTTAGTCAATCCAATTGAGACTCCTAGGACATTAGTGAATGATTGAGTGGAAAAAGAGTGATATCTCTAAGAGGTATCCATTTTTCTAATCGTCACTATCATTTTGCAATGATATACATTAATATATTAAATCAATAGAATATAATACTTATGCCTTCTATTTGTCAATTTGTTTTTGTAATTTAATAATGATACAAGGAAAACTATGAAACACAATTTTCTCAACATAATGTTTTTTGTGTACAATACATTCATATGCTCATTGAAGCTATATTTAAGGTAGAGGGCCTTGTAGTGGGACAACCTATCTTGTAGGGTCCTTGTGGACCACCACATGAGACAAAGACTAATTTATTTTACTCACCATGCATGCAGTAAGGTTAAAATCTTTAAAATATTCCTTTCAAGGGTGTATGAGTTAGTTTCCATATGGAGGATGATGAGAAGAGGGTACCTCGTAATTTATTTCCATTTAAAATGTTTACTAAAGGTGGATCAAAAGGATCCGAGCAGTGGAAGTTTTCAATATACCTAGTATGCGTACACCATATTGTGGAATCATATAGCGAATGCACATATAAATTTCAAATATGTTAACATTTATCCTACATCACCTCACACTCCACAACTAACTTGCCACATTGGCTTCACACCCTTCCATATTTTGGTTTTCAAGATGTCACTAGGTCTACAAATGATGGAACTTTAATGGTTCCTACTACATCATTAATCTTCCACTAACAATTCATTATGAACCATATTCTTCTAGAAATATCATTTGATTTGGTACTAGAATTAATCTATTATTGTTTCCCCAATTATTTGAGTATAAAGAGTTGCCTATTTTTTTACTCTAATTGTTGTGCAAAAACAAGTTTAATATTATAGCCTAGTGATACATGCATTATAGATTTATGTCTTCCATTTGCCTAATGCTCAAAACAAAACTTATTTGTATATAATCAACATAAAACTTGAAATTAATTTGGTTAAATGCTTGTTTGGTCTAAATTCTTAAATTTCTATCCTCTTGTTTGGTCTATAATTAAAATTAAATTATGTGGATCATTGATTCAGTTGAGATGAACATATGAATTTTATGGTTGCTAATAAATTAGATTTTGGTAAAATAACATATAGTTGATTGATTTATGTTCTACTATTTTGATAATCTAATTGATGAGACTGTTGAGAAAATGTGTCTCAACCTTGCAATTACATAAGGTACTATTGATACACATGGTAGTGTTCAAATGATATTTTATTAGCTTGAATTGTCCTATAAAGAAACCCTATTTTAAGTGGGCATTGTATTATGACTGTGTATTGCAATATATTTTTAGAATCTGATAGCACTGGGTTGCCTCTAGATCTCTGAGTGGTGATACTCCTATGAGAAGCTTGCTCTACAAGTCTATTGTAATATTTTTGATTTCTAAATAATATATTGGGTGGCTTTTGGAGTGTGGGGTTTTTCTCTAATAAGGGTTTTCCCCATGTAAATTAGTGTGTCGTGGTATGCATGATATTTGTGTTTATTTATGTTTAAGTTTTTGTAATTGTTGAAGATATGTAAAACTTTATATTATTCTCCTCTCAAGGTTAGTGTAGGAAGTTTTTCCACTACCTTAGCTTCCTTACAAGTGGTATCAGAGCTTGGTCACCTTTGGTTTCACTTGTGGGTTGTTGGGTTTTTTAAACTAATCTAGACTTGATTGGGAGCTTGTGCACAAGACACTTTGTGATCTTGTTGCAATAATTTTCAAATGACAAGTTCATCAGGGAGAATAGAGGTGGATAAATTTTATGGAAATAATTTTGAAATGTGGAAGCTAAAGATTGAGAATAGTTTGATAGATTGAGATCTATGGTATGTTGTTGATGATAATGTTTCAAGGCCTACATATCCTACTCAGGCTACCCAATATAATGTTATGGATCATAAAGCCAAGGGTCTAATTAGATTGTGCTTGAAAGACAATGTTTTAATCAATGTCCATGAAGAGACCTTTGCACAAAAACTATGGAAGAAGCTTGGTGAGATGTATCGATCCAAATCTTTAGTGAACAAGATTTTCTTAAGGAGGTTGTATTCCTTGAAAATGGAATAGGGTCAATGAATTACAGACTACCTAAAAGCATTCAATATGCTAGTGGCTCAATTGGCATCAAACGGTGTCAAAATGGATGAGGAAGAGAAATGTTAGATCCTAATTTGTTCTTTGTCTAATTCATCAAATTCTATTGTTATGGCTATTGGGAGTACTTACGTTAAACTCAAGACTTAAGATGTGGCGGATTCTTTTCTTTCTGAAGAGATGAGGAGGAAGGTATCCATCAGTGCCAAGGAGGCCCTAAATGTTCATGGAAGACCTAAGGAAAAATGCAAGAAGAATGAGAAGCGTGAAAAATCCAAGTCCAAGGGGAGATCTAAGTCTCCTAGAAAGTCCAAAGTTATTTGCTTGAATTGCAATAAGCCTAGACATGTTCGTAAGGACTGCAAAGAAGAAAAGAAGAAGGAAAAGAAGAAAATTGGTTCTGATTTTGAGTCTGAGAAGGAAGATTGTGACACATTCATTGTGGCTTTGGCAACTAGTGTAGGTAATGATGCATGGTTAATTAAATTAGGTGCATCTTTTCATATGACCTTTAATAGAGATTTGTTTTCTGAATATAAATAATTTGATGGAGGTAAGATGTACTTGGGTGCTGATTCTCATTTAGACATTGTTGGTTGTGGTAGAGTTAAAATTGGATTTCCTAATGGTAGAATAAGAAGGATTAATGGTGTGTCAAGCATATCCCTGGTTTAGCATGAAATTTTTTATCTATTCTAAAACTAATAGATGCAAGTGTGTAGGTATTATTTTCTGTTGCAAGATGCAAGATGGTCAAAGGTGCTATGGTGATTGCTAGAGGTGTCAGATATGGTACATTGTATAAGCTTGATTCATGCACTGTTGAGTGCAATAATACTTCTGTGAAAAGAAATTCTGTGGAAAAAGTGAGGGTTTCAACTTCACCAAATGGTCATGGATTTTGTGTACCCAAGGGTGCTTTTTCTTTTGAAACAAAGTTACTTGTAGAGAAAACTATTCTATACACCTAAAAATGGTCATCATATTTAGTTAATTAAATACATCCTATTTGATTAATGCTTCAAATACATATAAGGTCTTACTTTATTTATATTGTTCACTCTTCTTTTAATTCTCCAAAATCACATTCTTCTAAATAATTAAATAAACAAAATACCATCAATGTGTTTATTTAATTAGCCTTCCTTAATCTTGATTAAGAATTAGAGCACATTTCTATAAATTTTTGTGTGCCACCTCATAAAGGTCACATGAAAATAAAAAAGCCTAATTATTAATTAGAATTATCCTCACACACTTCCACCAATGAGAAAAATCACATGGTTTTATTCCCCCACACGTCCAACAAATTTGGAGCACATGGGTCTTTGTTTCACACACTTGGGAATCCCATACATTTGGCATGTTTCCAATTGGTCAAAGGATTCTCTCCACACACATGGCATGTTGTCCTTGGTCAAGGGGACAACATCTTGATTCCTTTCATCTCCACCGTCTATTATTTCTCCTTCGAATCTAGACCATTGATAGACCTGTGCGACCTCACAAAATGCTTGAGAAACATGCCCTATAAATACACCCGCTTCCCTTAGCATTTATCATCCACAATTTGAGTAAAGTTACTATGTAGGTTTATCTTAGGAGCTTGGAGCTTTCATGGAGTCTCATACTTAGTTTTCATATCATGTGTTACTTTTCTTTCTCATCTTAGATTAATTAATTACTACATAGTTACATTTTATCATCCCCATTGCATCATAGTTACATTTTAGGTTAGTTTGTTTTATGTTTGTGTTTGATCATATGCATAATCATGGATAGTTCATTTTAGTTTCATATCATCTCACTCATTTCCAATTGTTCATTTATCATCAACATCATCCTTCATTTATCATTGTATCCATTATCCTTTCCATCATTTTGTTTCATTTAGAAGCATACCACTAATCATTCCAGCACACATTTGCACATAGAAATCATCTTATCTTGTATATTAAGCATCAAATCTCATTTTCTAGGTAGTCATTTTAAAAACCATTGTTCCCATAGAAATCTAAGGGCCAAATGATTTAATAAATCCCTAGAAATAGAGGAAAATCATACGTATTTGAAAGGTTTTATTGGATTACGAATAAAGAAATTTTACTTGCTTCAAACTTTGAATGTAAACCATCTCATTAAGGTTTGTGTTGACGTTAGAACTCTCCACATTCAAAACACACATAGAATTCTGCCCACCATGGGGCCTTTGCCTCACTTGTTTCTATTTTTTTTTGCAAATCCCATGATTGTAGGTTAAGATTTGAGACTTGAGAGCCTTTTGCATCTATTCTGAGACAATTCTGGGCTATTTTTGGAGTTTTAGCGCCTCCTATCTCTGTTTTGGTACCTCTTGCATCTATTTTGGCACCTCTTGCAAGTTGTTTCAAGACCATTTTTCCTATTCTGGGACCATTTTGGGCTATTTCTAGAGTTTTGGTGCCTCTTGCAAGTTGTTCTAAGACCATTTTTTTCTGTTTTGGGACAATTTTGGGCTGTTTTTAGAGTTTTGGAACCTTTTCTATCTCAAGTGGTGCCAAAATTACTACACCATTGTATAGCTTATGAAATTCTACCCCATTTCAAAAAATAAATCTCCAAAAAAGACCTTTTAATGACCAAGATACAACGATTTTAAGATTGACTATAAAAGTGTTTTGACATGCAACTTTGAAGTGGCACCTTTGGTGTCCCAAGTGGCACCTTTTGTGTTTGTTTTGGAACCTTTGGGGTCCCAAGTGGCACCTCTTGTAAGTGTAGTTTTCAAGTTTTGTGGAGTCAAACACTATTTTGGCGCCTCTTGCACCAATTTTGGCCCCTCTTGCAAGTTGTTCCAAGACCATTTCACCTGTTCCGAGACCATTCTAGGCTATTTTTAGAGTTTTGTTTCCTCTTGCATAAGTTTTGGAACCTCTTGAAAGTTGTTTCAAGACCATTTTCACCTATTTTGGGACCATTCTGCATTGTTTCTAGAGTTTTGGCACCTCAAGTGCTAGAGTTTTGGTGCCTCTTGCAAACTATTTCAGGGATTTCTGGCTTTTCTAACTCTATTTTGAACTTTTTGTCTCTATTTTGGTACCTCTTGCCTCTATTTTGGTGCCTCTTGTCTTTTTTTTTGTGCCTCTTATAGTTTTTCACCAAATCAGAAAACTCACATTCTGTGTTGTGCTTTGCAAGTTTTCCTAGATTCACTGTCAAAGACTCAAAATATAAACTACTAACATATTGCAGGGGTTGGATGTTATTTACTTGTTTCCTTGGGTTAAGTTAGGAACATAGCTTAAGTAAAGGGATAATGAACATAATGTTTCCTTTTGGTTAAGTTGGGAACATAGCTTAATTAATGGGTTACTGAACACCATGTCTTTTGTATGTGATGGATGGTAGGCATATGCTCTCCCCCTAACTAGGTGATCCAAAAAGCCAGAACCGTTCCTGTTTATGTGCGAGTGTAAGTGGAGCATATAGCCTGTGTTCTCTCTTTATTCATGCAAAATAAAGAGTGATAGAACTACAGGTATGCTTTCTTGCTTTTGTTTATCCTAGAGGGCCTGTCTTGTGGGAAAAAGTAGTCACCCAAGGGAATGACCCAACCAGTAACACACTAAACCCAAGCAACTTCCAACCGAGATATAAATGTGGATACTTGAGGAAAGTTCAAGTATCACAAGGATAATTCTGATGAGATGGATCAAAAGGGACTCTCGTTGCATGAATTATCCCCCACGAACAAAATGTTCAAATTAAAACGCTTGTAGATTTTCCAAAATCCTTTATCTATTCTTTGGTGCAACAACAGTTGTTGCCAAGGCCTCCACATTCTCGCAATTTTAAGTAGAGGTGATTAGTTTGCCTTTTGAGTTTCATGGGGACTGGAAGCTTGGTTGGCTTGAGAAGAGAGTACACTGTAAGGGAGAGCCCATGTAGCCAAGCTTCTAAATTCATCTGCTAAAGATAGTGCGGTTGGGGTAAAACCCATGTGTAATCTAAAAGAATATAGTCTTACACAACCTTAGGAGTGTATATTCTACTTGATGTGTCTTCAAAATGAAATTCAAACAAAACACCATAAAAAAAATTACATTTTGAAAGTGAAAACCTTGATTCAGAACTACATTCATTGAGGTAGACAAGTCAGTAACTTAGATCCGTCCATCATCAGAAAATCGATCCTTTCTGCAGTGTTCAACATTTCCTTAGGCAAAACAGAGTCAAAATATGTTGTTTACACAATGATTTCATGAAAGATCAAGATTATAAAACCAAAGATCAAACCTCTTGGTCCAAAACAACATCAAAAATATTATTTTATGCTCTATGACTTTAGAGAAAGGTTAACCTCCAATTTTTACAAGAAAGCTTATAAGAACAATCTAGAGTTATACATGATGTACTATTGTCAAAATCCAAGACTTTTCCAATGTTTTGAGTACCTTAATTATACATGTTGAATCAAAACCCCAAGTCCAAGATCATTCCTTAGATACCTTAGAAGTATAAATGTGTCGAAATAGACCTATACAAGTGGAAATTTTCAAACTAAACCTAGATCTAAACATTTCAAGGTGCCTAAATCATCAATATCCATCACATCTTTGCTTGTACAACATAGTTTCATTTTCGGGATTTGTCATCCTTAATCATTAAACTATGTCATGCAATCAAATCAAACTTAGTCTAATCAATAGAATTTGTCATTCTGTTTGACTTAGTTGTAATCCTTGGCAATATTTCAAACTTAGATCAAAGCTTAGTCTAAATAATAACAATTGTATGCCCATCCAAACGATATCACAAAAGAGGAGACTCAAGGACAAGGAACTTGGAACACCCAACTTTGAAATGAAAAACATAGGAAGTCCGAGTAGTGAAGCTTTCGATATTGAAACTCCCAACATCGAACCTCAAAATAGTGAGATCCCTAGAAACATGACTGATGTAGAAAAAATCCCTATTCGTGGACTCAACAACACTCAAGGGGAAGAAATAAATGATGAGGATATCCAATAAGCAGAACAAGACCCCAACTTCCATAAGCTTTTGGAAAAGATTTTTGAAAGTGATGGGGAAAAATACCTATTAATGTTAGCCAATCAAGGAGTCAAACTTCCCCCTAATTTTGACATCAACATCTTAAAAGCACCTCCCCAAAAGCCTGAAAAGGAAACAAAACAAATTGTTTCTTTAACTCACCAAATGAAAAACCTTAAAAAAAAAGTTCTAGATATGCAAAGGGGAACTTTGAAATGATACTTGATTGAGGACATTTGTCCTTATCCATTTAATCAATCCATCAACATGATTTCTTTCCCTAAACATAGTGAATTTACAAAGTATGATAAATACAATGGTACAACTGATCCATTAGATCACGTAAGGGAATTCTGAACTATGAGTCTAGAATTTGCGCATGAGGAAACTTATTTGATGAGACTGTTTCCCTAAAGTCTAGGAGGGACATGACTTGAATGGTTTTCAAAGATTACACCCCCCATAAACACTTTTGAAGAGTTGGTCAATAGATTTCTCACTCAATACTCTTACAATATCCAACATGATATCACCAAGAAAAACCTTTGCAACTTGAAACTGAAAAAGGGTGAGTCCTTCCTCATTTTCTTGCAAAAATGAGGGAGATTGTGTCATGACCCTCTTTTTGTTAAAACTTTATACATATTATAATTTTGTGTGGTAATATTATGTAAGTGTTTTTTATACAATTAATTTATGTGTGAAGAAGGTAGAGATTAAATAAATAAATAAATAAAATAAATAAATAATTTTTTTTTAAAAAAAATATATATTATACACACTCCTAAAAAGGAACAAATAAAAGTTAACAATATTAATAAATAAGTATTTTATTAATAATTTCAGCATATGGTATTAGAGAAAAATAAAAATAATAAAATAATAATAAAATAAAATAAAAATGAGTAAAATAATTGTGAATAAAAAGCTAATTCATTAAGTGACAAGTGTCCCCATCCTATCCTAAGCATTATTAATTGACACAATCTATCATTATACTTAATTAATAAAATTATCCATTTTCCTAAGTCACATTAATTTAATATAATACATCATTTAATCTAATTAATTAGGATTAGGGATATGTCACTATCCTTCATTATCCATTAATTTGTTAATCTTAAATTAATTGATTAATTAATCTTCATTATATTTTTTTTAAATTAAAAAATTTATTTTAATCTCACTCACATGTAACTTGCATGCACAAGTCACTATCACCTTACAACTCATCCCCACTCACCCTTGTGTGGGAGTTCACACTATGCATGTGAAATTTCCTCTTTTAGCCATTTAGCTTCTCCATGTGTGCTCACACATGTGTGAGCACACATGGTCAAACTACCCTCTCTTACATGTCATAGACATGTCATTATCAAGCCACCCTCTCTTTTATATGTCATAGACATGTCAACATCCCATCTACCCAAGGTGTGCTCACAAATCAAAATTTGTATTTTAAAATTAGAATTCTCTTTCATATAGTTATTTGGGCTTGTTCTATTGACTTTAGGGTAAAAATGAACCCCCAGGGTAAGTACCTATGGGGTGGAAGCTTATTGAAACATAATATGGCCTTTTGGGCAAAGTATGAACCCCTAAAAGGTCACTTAAAGAGAAGTGACGAATTTTATAGTCTTGGGAAAGGTGTGGAGACTTGTCATATCCATTTCTCCCAAGGTGTGCTCACACATGTGTGAGCACCCTTGGCTCCTCTCCCCATGCCATGTGGTCCTATTTTTAAAGCCTTCTTCTTGTGACACTTGTCACAAAGTGAGGCTATCAATCCAAACCCCACCTTCTCAAACAATCCTAGCCGTTGAATCAATCTCCAATCTTGACCCTCCATTTACCTCCTCTCAAGTCTATAAATTGAGGCCATTTCTTCTCTCATCAACAACACATGAATGGTATTTTTATGCTATCATTTTGAAGAAGGATAGGATTGAAGGAGGAAGAATCAAGTTGAAGAAGGCACAAAGAGAAGATTTGTTGCAACTCCATCAACATCAAGGTATTCTTTACTTTGATTTGCTTTTAGAATAACTAATCAAATCTAGAAAATTTGCTAGAATCAACCTATTCTTTATTTATTTTTATTTTTCCAACTAAATCTAGAATGGAACTAATCTTTCTACTATTATTATTCCTATTTTATTTTTTTCTTCTTTAAATCAATATATTTATTCTCATTTATGTTTATTTACAAAGAAATTATTTTCCTTTAATCCGGTTAATGTTATTACAAATATAAATCAATTTTTATAAAATAAAATTTATAAATAAATGAATTATTATTTTATTAGTGTTAAAATACATATGTGCTTTTGTATTCAAGTTCTTTATAATATCTAATTAATATTCATTTAATTCTTAAACGAAATAAGTTTTAAAGTTAGATTGTTCTTTGAAATAAATAAATAATATATTTTTTTTTAAAAAAAGGGGTATCAATTGGATAGATTAAATAATAAAATATTCGGTCTAATTAACTATCAAAGGGTGGGTTTATTCATTATATATATATATATATATATATAATCTATAAACTTCTTAATTTTAATAAAGTTATCCTAACTTAGCAAGACAATAAATTAACTAACATCGATAGTTGATGAAGATTTAGTCCAAACTCTGGTTCTACGAAATAGTATGTAATTTCTTTTGAACAAATATGGAATTGGTTACTAGCTAATATCGAATATAATTAATAGACTTATAATATATCTCTCTTCTTCATAAAAAATGATAAACTATGAGTATGGACTTAGTTATAGAAATTCTAAAATAGAGGAATGACAACATTTATATCTTATGGCAATACTATATTTTCATGACATTAATTACAACTCTATAATAATAATTATGACCATTAGACATCAAATTATAAGCTTAAATTTATACAATACTATCTAACTTGAGGCATTAATAACATATCTCTAATCAATTTTTTTTTTTTTTGTTATGCCACAAATTTAGCTCTTAGATTTATTGTAAACTCTCTCTCTATATAATAAATTTATTTTCATGGGATTTAAGGTTTATAGCACATCATAGTTATGATTTAACATATTTACAATAAACTCAAAAATCTTGGTTATTCTTTAAATTAATTATCTCCCTCAATATACAAGTAGATTCAATTTTTCTTAAAACAAGGTTGACTCATTTAATTACAACAAGGTCATAGTGATTAAATAATTATGTAATTATTAGAATATTATCAAGAATAAACTTATGCAAATTAATGCAAACCTTCTTTAGATAGATCACAAATCTTGAGGCATTAGTAATATAACTTATACAATTAAAAATCAAGGCTCTTATTAGGACATTGTATTGGTTTATCTATCTAAGAAATTAGTGTAATAACTTATACAATTTAAATCAAGTCTCTTTTTAGTTGGATCATTTATTTATTTATGCAACCAAAATTAATAAACTTTTTGTTTTGAAACAATAGATTATGCCATGAAGTCTCTTTGAGTTGGAATTATTAATACTAACTTAGATGAATATTTATCTTGAAAATATTAGTGTCATGCAATATAAATCAAAATTACTTATTCTATGACATAGACTATGCGAATAGATTCAAACTTTTACTTTCTAGAAAATACTAACATTTCAAAATAATTAGATTCATACCATCTATAAATTAGTTCACCCATCTTGAAGAATTTAACTTTATGTTTAAGTGTTTTTATTTCATAAATGGATTTGACTATTTAATTCATTGTTACAAAAATTTATTCCTTCATAGGATGTAAGTAATACTTCTTTCTAGCAATTATATTTGAATAAATATTTTTTTAGTAAGTTCATTTAATTTTACTTCCTTAGTAAGAAGGTATAAAGTTTTTATATTCCATTTGGTTTATGTGCACAAGCTACTTTTCTTATTATTGATAATGCATTTAATTTCTTCTTAGATAGAAAACTTAAATAAAAGGAGGAAAACATGAAAACTAGCAGCATTCGGTATTAACGGTGCCTCTGACTCACGTTTACGGGTAATGCCGTCGCGCTTGAGTTATTGCACTTATAGCCTAATAAAGCTGCAACAACAACGTCTGTGGCATCGTCCCTATAAATCGCTGGGGAGTAATAAGGAACATTTTGGGAGTTAAAATCCAAGGGGTGGGAAATCCCTTTTGGATCGATAATCTAAAAAAGATAATACTATAATGGACTTACATCCGCTAGTCAAAATCATAGAAAACCCCAATAGGGTTTGGGCATGTAAATTGTCTTTTTAATTCTTTTATCTTTGATGATTTGTTGTTCAACGGGAAAGGGTGATGTGACTTATAGGAATTTAGGACATAGATGAATTAGGAAACAAGCAAAAGATCACCATGAATCTTCATGCTCCCTCATGTGGGTAGCAACCGAAGAGAAACTGTCTGGGGAGATGGCCCTAGAAAGGGTCGCGTACCCACAGAATAGTTTATATCCAACAATAGATTAGAAAACAGAACTACATATTATACGCCTTGATCCCGTGCTGAAAAGGTGTATATAGGCAGTCTAGGGATGAAGTTGTCCCTAGCACGCAGGCGCTCGGGGTGGGGATTTAGGATTGGTTAAGGGTGTCTACCTTATTGGCCTTGTTAAGATACCTTAAGATAAAGGAAGATAAATAAATATTAAAATTGAAGCTAGAGATTACTTGTTATACTTAGAAGGAATCCCAGATGGATTTGCTTGATTCCTCGAGGCTATAGGCCAAATTCTGAGGTGGGACTCAAGCTTTTATTAATTCACATACTCCTAAGGACGTTGACCTCGGTGCACTCCTAGTAAGGGAGTGTAGTCTTTAGAGAGTGACTCAGGACCCAGATGGTCCTGATGAGTCTAAGTCTCTGGCCAGAGCATTTTCTAACCCATGTGGTTAGATGTCTACCTTATTTAGATGGATAGATCTTAGTCCCCAAATGGACATTAACCTAACCCAAAAGGTTAGATGCCTATCCGAGATGGATAGATGAATATTGGTCCCGAATGGACATTATCCTAACCCATATGGTTAGATACCTATCCCAGATGGATAGATGAATATTAGTCCCAAATGGACATTATCCTAACCCGTATGGTTAGATGCCTATCCCAGATGGATAGATGCCTATCCCGTATGGATAGAAGTTCCTGAGTATACAACTAATTGAATAAGACATTAAGGGATTTACTTTATAAAAAAAAATAGCAAAATTTTTGGTTCAAGGAAATGTGGGTCATTACAGATTGTTTGCATGGTATTCTCATCCCGTACCCGAAAAGGAAAAGATAGAGATTTTGATTGACAACCTAAATGGTGAGATGAGTTACATATTGGAATTAAAATGTGCCCCTACAAAACAAAATTAAAATTGAAGAAGCCTTAGTCAAAAGAGGGGTCATTAAAGTATACAATGAAAAAAATTCATCCACTTCCTCTAACAACTACAATGGTGGGGAGAAACCTAAATTTTGGCAAAGAAACAAGAAAGTGGGTAACAATGAGGTCATAGCTGAAAATAAAAATACAAAACCAATATTCAACCTAACAACAGTTGCCACCAATACTAATTAGACCAATAATCCTCCCAACACTCTAAATGTTAGCCAAAACAACAATTAGACTAATCCAGGGACTAAAGCAACATTATTTTCAAAACCTTCAATTCGACGGAAATTCACACCATTGGGACAATCCTTAGATTCTTCCTTAAAGGAACTTACCGAGGCTAAGCTTATGATAGTGCTAGAAGCATGAAACTGGGATCCACAAGTCAAACCCTTTTGGTGGAATGATGCCCATTACTATGATTATCATCAAAACAAGGGTCATGACAAAAGATTGTTGGCAATTAAAACACACAATCCAAGATCTCATTGATAACAAAAAGGTACACATTGAAGGACCCCAAACAAACAGTGATCAGGGAGTGTTCAATAAAACTTTACCCAATTATGAAAAGGGAGAGTCCTCTACATTGAATACCAAAGGAAAGAATATAAACCATGTTTATGATTCTACCATTCATTATATTGAGATGGTTGAGAATTCTATCCAAGACAGTGAAATTGAAAGCCAAGGGGAGGATGCCACTACTGAAACCCAAGAAAATGATGACACCATTTCACATCAAATCAATGACCTTGTACCTAGAAATCTAAGCACTAACATTGACATGAATGAAAATTGAATTAATGTCATCAAAATCACAAACGATCAAGACAATACACCTATCAATGCAATTACAAGAGGACAAGCCATGGTAACATTGAAAGGAGCTACCCCTTCCACATCCAAAATGACTATTTTTCCTGTAACTCAATATAACATCATTGATCATTGATCAGTCTGTACATTTCAAGCTATGGTGGGACATTTGATTGTACCTCATTGCTTATCATTCTCTGAACATGACAATGCATCCACCACCCATCCACATAATGTTTCTTTCGACATCGAAGTCCTAATCCATAAACATCATGTCAAACATGTCCTTATAGATGGAGGAGTAGGCCTAAATATCTACACTCTCAAGCTTGCTTGTGCATTAGGATATTCTGAAAATGCTATTGATCCTAGAAGAAAAATCACCATAAAAGCATATGATGATGAAGAAAGATCCTCCCAAGGATTGATCATCTTACCCATTCAAGTTGGACCAATCATCAAAGACATAGTGTGTCAGGTGTTAGACAAGGAATTGGCATATAACATACTCTTGGGATGACCATGGATTCATGAAATGCAAGCGGTACCATCAACCTATCATCAATGCCTAAAATTTCCTTTCAATGGATAGGAGGTCACCATTTCTATAGATTCTAACAATACCCAATATTGCAATGCACTTAGAACAAGTCAAGATACCTTTGTACCACATAATAGAGAAGTCATCAAATCTGATCCATCGAAAAAAGAAAGTCCAGTGGGTTCTTCCTCAAGAGAGTATGAGGAAAAGGATCAATCAAAAGACAAAGGAGTCATTGACTCTATTTCATGCAACAATGGAAGTCAGCTTGATGCCCTATCAAAATAGTTGGAAAAAATCCAAATAAAAGACAAAGGCATGGGGGAATACTCATTTGAGCAATCTTTATACTTATCACAACTTTCATCTTCTCCTAAGTCACATGGAAAACCATCCACATCAAGACAAAAACCTTTACAACCCATCACGCTCTTTGATGGGAAGTTTATAAAAGCAAGCACTCAAGTGGAGGAATCAGAAGATAGGGATGTCTTAAACTGGTTATACAAAGATGAAGAACCTTCATAGGTATTAGTGTCCAATATATGCACAGATAAGTATGGAAAAGGTCAGACAATCTTGACAAAAATGGGATATGAGGGAAATGGTCCTTTGGGTAAAAGAAAATAAGGCATCAATGAACCAATACAACTCATCACAATGAATCCCAAAGACAAAAAAAGACTAGGATATATGGAAAACTTAAAAGAGGAAGCTACTTGTTGTGCATGTTTTGCACACACGCCCTGCCGTAGGCAGGGACCCCCTTTTTTTTCGCTCCCAAAAGGCTGCTTTGCTCCTGTCTTGTTTTGCGTGCCCCATTTCCAAGCCCAAATTGGTCATGTGCCATCAAATGATCAAATCCCCTACCAAAATTCACATACTTGGGGTATTCAAATCTGCGGAGAAATAAAGTCACCCATACCCTTTCTGCCTTTTGTCTTGCTTTGGTTGTTTCGAAAACGTCTGTGGACCCCTGTCGGTCCAATTTCCACATTTTTGGCTTCGGGGACAACTTTTTGGTGGATTTGGAATGCGTTTGGGGTGTTTCAATGAATTGCAAAGGTTTTTTCAATGTTCGGTTACGTTTTGGTGTTTCCGGAGCTTCGTCCTACTTTGGCTGTTTTGAAAACATCCGTGGACCCCCGTCGCTCCCGTTTCCTCAATTTTGACTTTGGGGTCAACATTTTTTGGATCTAGGATGTGTTTGAAGTACGTAAATGAACTGTCAAGGTTTTGTCAACATTTCGTTAAGTTTCAATGGTTTCGGAACTTTGCCTCCGGAATTCCCTTCCTCCTTGGCTGTTTGGAAACATCTGTGGACCATCGTCGCTCCCATTTCCTCATTTTTGACTTTGGGGTCACCCTTTTTTGGATCTAGGATGTATTTGATGTGCGTAAATGAACTGCCAAGGTTTCGTCAAAGTTTGGTTAAGTTTCGGTGGTTTCGGAGCTTTGTCCCCCTTTTGCTGTTTTGGAACATCCGTCAGCCCAGGGCGACCCAGCCTTTGGGCCCGGTCCCTCCGTGGCCGTTTTGGTTCCGCCGTTGCTGTTTTGGAGCCGCGGCCCTCCTTCCCCCTCCGGGCGGCCCTCCGTGGCGTTTCGAGTTTTATTGCCTCCTTTCTTGGCCTTCCCTCCCGAACATTTGTCTTTAACATCCTTTGAACATCCGAGCCTACCTCCTTCCCGGCTGTTTTGGCTTCTGTCCTCTTCTGGCACCGTCTTTCCGCCCTCTGGCGCTCGCACCTGGAAGCACGCATTAATTTCTATGGTCCAAATGAGCTCCAAATATGAATATCAAGATATTTTGATGATGCATGGATAGATCTAACAGGGAATTTGTAGGTTTGACTGACATTTTCCTTAACTCATGTATAAATGCACTTATGACACTTCGTGTTTGCAGGAGTCAAGAAGCCTTCCATAGGTCTATCGAAGAGGCCCATCGAGGGAGTTGTCCTACCTTTTTCCAGATGATGATGATTTCTAAGGAGCTTTATGCCCGAATCAGGGGCCACCAATCCATTGATGCCAATCATCGACGGACTCATTTGATCAAAGGAAAAACACTATAAGCACATCAAGCAAAAAACAACTTTCAGGCAGTTTCTGCTATAGTGAAAAGGGCAATTAGCTAAATGAAAAAATTGCTACAGTGACTGGCACTAGATGAAAAAACAAGGAAAAAACAAAGAATGTATTTTAAAATTGCTAGATAATGAGGGGTAGGTGAAACCTAATGTAATTGAATTTGATCCACTCATTGTAATTGAATCCTAGCCATTCATTTGGGCTTTGAAAAATTATAAATAGGGGCTTACCCCTCATTTGTAAGTGTTGGAGAATTGATGTAAGAGGCATTTGCAGCAATAGAAGACAACATTGCATGATTTTATGGATGTTCTCTTTGATTTTGCTCATCTTACATGCATGGTTCTTCCTTCCATGTTAGTTTTAATGTTAGTTTTTTGAATGGAGGTGATAATGGAAATTGCTGTTTTGATATTTGATGAGCTTTCAGCCCATACTTTTAGCACTTGTTGATGATAAGCTGCTGTGCAAAGTTAGCCTGGGCTTTTTTACTCCAATGCTGCAACTTAGTTCAATTGCATGTTCATGATGTGCATGTGCAATCTGAAAATCAACAGTCCTTAGAAGATTGCACTAGTTTTGTGCAACTGTAGGTTTCTCTTGGCCAAGCAAAACCCAGTTTAGGAAGCCTGTCTACTTTAACAGCCACCATTGTTACTGTTCATTCGTAGCTTAGGATTAGGATAGCTTTCTAAACCCTTCTCCTTTTGCTATTGTTTTTTAATCCTTGGTTAGAGTAGGATCCAAAGCATCACCATGAAGCTAAATTAGATGAAATTGATGAGTTTTAGCTTGCTGTTTTGAGTGGACATCCACTATTCATTCACTTCCAGCACTTTGAAACTGCATTTGCAAATCCAACTTCCATGCTTTGTAACTCATCCGTAAGTCCGCCTTGTGATTCCAGTAAATCACATCAAACTACTAAGGTATCTAAGCACTGTCATGACCTGACATTCAAGAGACCTTGGGATAGTGTTCTGCAATCCGATTGTGGAAGATTGTCTTTCAAGAGAGGTAGTGCACCTACGCACTGCCTGTGTTGAAAAGTGCATAAAAAACATATCAACAGAACTGGCGCTAGAAGGAGGGCTGACACATTGGGAATGCCAAATTTAAGGTTGGAAGTGATTCATTTTTTGCCCTCCTCCTAACGCCATCAACAGAACTGGCGCTAGAAGGAGGGCTTGACATGTTGAGGCTATGAAGCTGAAAGTTGGAAGTTGAGAAAGGAACAGTCAGGAAGAAATCTGAGATAGGAGATCTCTTTGATTAAAAAATTAAAAAATTTTGAAAGCAAAAAAGAAGCTGAGTGAAAATGGAGCAACATGCACAAATTGACATCACTCAGCTACATGCAAGTTTGAACAAGAGATTGAAGAAGCCATTGCAGCAATTTGCGTTGGTGGATAGATGTCGGATCCATTGCACTTGCAGGCATAGTGAATTGGGGTGTCTAACATTTTTGGACATAATTGAGAAGGTTTTGCAGGGAGAAATTCCCTTTTGGGAAATATTCCAGCCTTTAGCCCTTGTAGACTCGGAGGAACAATTGACAGCCATGGCAGCCAAGGCATTCAAGGAGCTGATCCAGGAACATTTGAGCAACAAGGATGGACCAAGATTGGAGGAAATATTAATGTCTTGTTGGTGCATATTTCACAATGCACCCCATTCTGAATTCACTTGCTTATCATGCACAAAAATCATCGCTCAAGCTAGGGGTTGTTCGAACAAGTTGGAGCAGCCAACTCTCAATGAGGAGAAGTTATCCCATGAGGAAAAAGAGTTGTCAACATCCAGAGGACAGCAAAATAAAGATGAACCAAGAAATTTGACACAAGTTGGTGTTGGGACAGCAGATATAGAAAATGAAAACCAAGAGGGAGGAGCTGAAAGTCCTAGGACAACAAGGTGCATTGATGAAAATCTGATTGTAACCAAGTTAGTAGGTTTTCCCTCCATTGAAGAAGAGCAATCCTCCACTCAAGAAGAGGAACGAATGACAATTGAAGAGGAATTAACAGAATTTGCAGTAGTATATGCTAGGACAGCCAACGCAAATGCTGAAAATCAAGAAGAGGAGGCTGAAAGCCTTGGGGCAGCAGAAGGAGATGATCAAAGCATAAGCAAAATCAGGTCAGAAGACCTCTCCATGTATAATGATAGTGATCAAGAAGCTAAAAATGCAGATTTGAAGGAGTGGGAGCAACCACTCACTATGGATGTCTACCATCATGCTTCTTTTTCAAGTGATGAGGAGGACCCGATCATGGATAGATATGACCAGCTCGTCTCCAGATTAGCAAGGGATTGGACTGAGCTAAAATACCAAGTGGATTTAGAGATATTGCTGCTCCCAAATTGGTGTCGACTCCATGATTCATCACACTCAGAGCTCACATGTAAACTATGCCAAGAAGCCATCAAACAAGTCAAAGATCAAGCAAGGTAGCTAAGTGCCCGACCTCCTCTACTTGCTGCCCATATTGAAGAAGAAGACCAAGAGCCTGAACCGAGTGATGGATCAGCTGAAGGCGAATCTCAAGAGGATGTTGGGGCAGCAATAGAAGGACAACAATATAGTCTTGGACTTCCGAGCGATGAAGTAGATCAAGCGGGAATGCTATCCACCAGTCATCAAGAAGTTCTTCCTCTTGAAGAGCAGTTATATGCCATGGACGGTGGGCTTTTTGACGAGTCTTTGGAGGGAAATTGTGCAATAGACTTTGGTCCCCTTGATGAGGTTCCATCAATTGATGACTTTTTTCCATTGGGAGCTACACTACGGAGGTATGCTCATGTTGAGGAAGAGCACATCTCAGAAGACGATAGTGATGAATACATACTCCTTGAGCCCTTGAACAATGATGCACTAGAGTTTCCAAATTGGGAGAGGAGCTCCTTCTCCATTTACAGCAATAGTGACCAAGAGGAAAAAAATGGGCGCCATGAGGAGATACATGAACAACAAAAGGAAAAAGATAAAGGTGGAGGTGTTTCAATGGCTGCCAACAAATATGACGAGCTTGGTCATCCGCGGGCTGCAACTAAGGGTCCTTGCGCCTCAATTCTTACAGATTTTCCTTCACAACCAGAGAACTGCAATGAGACAGATTTATGCATGTCATCATCCCATGATGTTGGACATCACAAAAATAAGGCTCACACGTGGGAAAGGAGATGGGATAGCATGCTGCCCCGTGAAGACAACAATCAAGAAGAGGTTCTGGCAACGGAAACTCACGTAGATGAGGTGTACTTCCTCAACGAACAACTAGAAGAGGTTGTGGATCCCATTGGTAGATTAAAAGAGTTGTTTGCTGCCCCATCCTCCCAACCTTATGCAAGCTTAAGGTCCACAGTGCTGCACCCTCCACCGCGCCTGCCCGAGGCTGCCAATGCAACGATCAAGGATGTTATGCTCGCTCTCGACTATCCAACGTTGCCACCTCCATGTGATGACATCCAGGTTTTATCCTTCCTTGCCCCTTTTATTTCTCATAATTGCACTTATTACTTTGATTATGGGAACGAGGGAAAACAAACATGTTTATGGATTAACCATGGGTCCAACAAGCCTCCTCAATTACTGATTTTTCATGACGACGTGGTTGAACTTGAGTGCTGTAACATTGAATTTATTTTTTCGGAATATAAAGATAAGTTTGCATGGTTAAGAACGATAACGATTTCCCATTTGTTTGTGCATGCATTACGAAATCCAATGAATGTTAATGTTGGTTTGTCATGCCTGAACATAATGCTTTGTAAATATCTTTGTACATAGCTCATTTTTGAGTAATATAGGTTTCTTGTAAATACTGTGCTTTCCTACTTTCCTTAGGTTAGTTGGTTTGTGTAGGTTGCTCGCTTTGTAGGTTGTTTGCTTTTTGTTTGCTTTCACTTTGTTGCTGTTTTGCTCGGGGTCCCTTTGCTTTTAGTTAGGCACATCTGTGTGCACAACAACCATACTTATCACCTGGGGTTGTTCTACGTATTTCTTTGTCAAACTCTAATCAAGTCATCAGAGTGGATGGTGAAGGTCTTCTGTTAGTGTCAAGTGATCTAGGTGTTTGATTCAAAGAGGATAAATTTTTGGTTTAGTCTGACTCTGACGTATTTTGAAATCTTATAGCTCTTACACATCTTAAGAATTCGACGGTCACTATGGGGCCTTTTGTGAAGTCCAGTTAAGTGAAAAATCTAAAATTCTGCCAGCGCCACTGTGATTCTCAGCCCTAAGTGCGAGTTTCAATGCTTGCAGGTTGAAATAAAAGAGATGAAAAGAGAAAAGAAAGAAATAAAGAAAACATTGAAAATTAAAAGAAAAAGAAAATTCAACTTTTCAGGGGTATCTGAGCAACTCTACCGGGGCTATGGATGCCCGGCTGGCAGTAGAGCAATGTTCGGAAGAATCACACGACAACCTCGTTGGGGCTATGGATGCCTGACTGGCAGCGAGGCAATGCCCCAGATGCTTTTGGAGTTAGAATAAACTATGTAGCTTAACTTGACGGAGCTTGGGTTCCTGCAGCAACGGAAGAATGGAAATTAATGCAATTGCACACACTTGGATTTTCAGCATACTGAAGGTTGGGTTGGCTAGTGGTTTTGATCCTTTGGATTGGGTGTTTGGTTTGTTTGCCCTAGCGAGAAGGTCGGAACGAGAGATTCTATGTTCGTGATTCCAGTTTGTCATCAAAATGCTCTGGAGCATTTCTCCAGCGAGTCGCCATTTGTTGTGCATGTTTTGCACACACGCCCTGCCGTAGGCAGGGACCCCCTTTTTTTCGCTCCCGACAGGCTGCTTTGCTCCTGTCTTGTTTTGCGTGCCCCATTTCCAAGCCCAAATTGGTCATGTGCCATCCAATGATCAAATCCCCTACCAAAATTCACATACTTGGGGTATTCAAATCTGCGGAGAAATAAAGTCACCCATACCCTTTCTGCCTTTTGTCTTGCTTTGGTTGTTTCAGAAACATCTGTGGACCCCTGTCGGTCCAATTTCCACATTTTTGGCTTCGAGGACAACTTTTTGGTGGATTTGGAATGCGTTTGGGGTGTTTCAATGAATTGCAAAGGTTTTGTCAATGTTCAGTTAAGTTTTGGTGTTTCCGGAGCTTCGTCCCGCTTTGGCTGTTTTGAAAACATCTGTGGACCCCCGTCGCTCCCGTTTCCTCAATTTTGACTTTGGGGTCAACATTTTTTGGATCTAGGATGTGTTTGAAGTACGTAAATGAATTGTCAAGGTTTTGTCAATGTTTCATTAAGTTTCAATGTTTTTGGAACTTTGCCTCCGGAATTCCCTTCCTCCTTGGCTGTTTGGAAACATCCGTGGACCCCCGTCGCTCCCATTTCCTCATTTTTGACTTTGCGGTCACCCTTTTTTGGATCTAGGATGTATTTGATGTGCATAAATGAACTGCCAAGGTTTCGTCAAAGTTTGGTTAAGTTTCGGTGGTTTCGGAGCTTTGTCCCCCTTTTGCTGTTTTGGAACATCCGTCAGCCCAGGGCGACCCGGCCTCCGGAGCCCGGTCCCTCTGTGGCCATTTCTGGGGTTCTGCCTCTCCGTTGCCATTTTGGAGCTTCTGGCGGCTGCCTCCTTCCCGGCCTCCGGAGTCTGGCCCCTCCGTGGCTGTTTCCAAGGTTCCGCCTCTCCGTCGCCATTTTGAACTTCCGACGGTTGCCTCCTTCCTGGCCTCCGGAGCCCGACCCCTCCGTGGCCGTTTTCGGAAGTCCGTCCCTCCTTGGCTGTTTTGAACATCCGGGAGTCTGCCTTCTTCACTGGCTGTTTTGAACATCCAGGAGCCTGCCTCCTTCCCGGCTGTTTTGAACATCCGGGAGCCTGCCTCCTTCTCGGCTGTTTTGGCTTATGTCCGCTGTCTGCCTTCTGGCTTTCTTCCACTGTCTTTCCGCCCTCTAGCGCTTGCACCCTTGAAGCACGCATTAATTTCTATGGTCCAAATGAGCTCCAAATATGAATATCAAGATATTTTGATGATGCATGGATAGATCTAACAGGGAATTTGTAGGTTTGACTGACATTTTCCTTAACTCATGTATAAATGCACTTATGACACTTCGTGTTTGCAGGAGTCAAGAAGCCTTCCATAGGTCTATCGAAGAGGCCCATCGAGGGAGTTGTCATACCTTTTTCCAGATGATGATTTCTAAGGAGCTTTATGCCCGAATCAGGGGCCACCAATCCATTGATGCCAATCATCGACAGACTCATTTGATCAAAAGAAGAACACTGCAAGCACATCAAGCAAAAGACAACTTTCAGGCAGTTTCTGCTATAGTGAAAAGGGCAATTAGCTAAATGACAAAATTGCTACAGTGACTGGCACTAGATGACAAAACAGGGAAAAGACAAAGAATGTATTTTAAAATTGCTAGATAATGAGGGGTAGGTGAAACCCTAATGTAATTGAATCTGATCCACTCATTGTAATTGAATCCTAGCCATTCATTTGGGCTTTGGAAAACTATAAATAGGGGCTTGCCCCTCATTTGTAAGTGTTGGAGAATTGATGTAAGAGGCATTTGCAGCAATAGAAGACATCATTGCATGATTTTATGGATGTTCTCTTTGATTTTTCTCATCTTACATGCATGGTTCTTCCTTCCATGTTAGTTTTAATGTTAGTTTTTTGAATGGAGGTGATAATGGAAATTGTTGTTTTGGTATTTGATGAGCTTTCAGCCCATACTTTTAGCACTTGTTGATGATAAGCTACTGTGCAAAGTTAGCCTGGGCTCTTTTACTCCAATGCTGCAACTTAGTTCAATTGCATGTTCATGATGTGCATGCGCAATCTGAAAATCAACAGTCCTTAGAAGATTGCACTGGTTTTGTGCAACTGTAGGTTTCTCTTGGCCAAGCAAAACCCAGTTTAGGAAGCCTGTCTACTTTAACAGCCACCATTGTTATTGTTCATTCGTAGCTTAGGATTAGGATAGCTTTCTAAACCCTTCTCCTTTTGCTATTGTTTTTTAATCCTTGGTTAGAGTAAGATCCAAAGCATCACCATGAAGCTAAATCAGATGAAATTGATGAGTTTTAGCTTGCTATTTTGAGTGGACATCCACTGTTCATTCACTTCCAGCACTTTGAAACTGTATTTGCAAATCCAACTTCCATGCTTTGTAACTCATCCGTAAGTCCGCCTTGTGATTCCAGCAAATCACATCAAACTACTGAGGTATCTAAGCACTGTCATGACCTGACATCTGAGAGACCTTGGGATAGTGTTCTGCAATCCGATTGTGGAAGATTGTCTTTCAAGAGAGGTAGTGCACCTACGCACTACCTGTGTTGAAAAGTGCATAAAAAACACATCAACACTACTCAAAGAGCTCTCGAAAGAATCTTACAACTACAGGCTAGTGAGGATCATGAAACAGATTCTAATGAATATGAATGGGACTCCCTCTCTAAGTAGTCTTTCCATGACAAAGAGATTGATGTAATAAAAAAGTATACACCAATATGTATGAAAGGAAAAAGTTCTAGTTCTAGACCCCTTGAATATGGATCATAGTATGTCATGGACTCAAGTGAAGACAATCATTCTTTGAGTGAGATAGACATGTTGGAAGAGAGTAACATCCTAGACCTCATTGGAAAATTTGATAACATGGCTATCCTGATGCTTACACCTTATGACCTTGGCCAATCTAATGATTCCTTGTCCTTAATGCATCCTTAACTAATTGATTGGGATTAAAATGAGCCACTTGACATACCCACCTTTTCAAATGATGATTCCCTCATGAACTTCCTATGTTACAATAATCCTTACACATGTTCTACCATTGAATCTCAGAATGAAGCTCCTGATGAAGGGAGTGTCAAACCTTTCAACTACAAAATAAAAAATATAAGAAATGAGTCTAATAGTGAAACCATCTGATGGCACTATTAAATCAGGAAAAAGTAAAAACAAAGAGCGTATCTCAAGGTGAAAAACTCCCTAAGGCACCAAGAGATGGGAGGTTTGACACTCTCCTAGAAAACTATGAAGAGAGATCTTCAGTACTAATAGAACCTACACAATCCATCAATGTTGGTACAATCGAAATAGTGAAGACCCTGTATTTAGTGGAATCCATGAAAGGAGAGGAGAAACCCCATTTCACCAAATTATTTGAGGAGATGCAAATCAACTTTGCTTGGTCATATGCTAATATTCCATGCATAGATCCAAAAATCATTATGCATCATTTATCATTACCACCTGGAGTAAAACCAATAAATAAAAAATTGAGAAAGATGCATCTCCATATCATCCTTTTGGTGAAAGTTGAGTTGAAAAATCTATTAGATGCATGATTTATAAGATCTATTGACTATGTCGAGTGGATATCAAACATTTTTCTGGTATCCAAACCAGATAAGAGCATCAGGATATGCACGAACTTCAGGGATCTTAACAAATCCTATTCAAAAGATGATTTTCCTCTACCAAACATTAATTTGATTGTAGACTTGACTATTGGGTACAAAATGTTATCACTTATGGATGGATTTTTAGGATACAACCAAATAAAGATAGCACCTGGAGATCAAGATAAAATGGCCTTCACATGTCCTTGGGGCACTTTTTGCTGGAATGTGATGCCTTTTGGGTTGAAAAATGCTTGAGATACATATCAGAGAGCTATGACTATCATATTCCATGAGATGATACATACTTTTATGGAAGACTATGTAGATGATGTGTTGGAAAAATACTACACTAGAGAAGGACACTTAGAAATTCTAGACAAAATCTTCACAAGATTGGAGAAATCCAAGGTGAGGTTAAATCCCAAGAAATGTGTGTTCGATGTAACATCAGCTAAACTTTTGGGATACATTGTCTCAGCTAAAAGCATTGAGGTGGATCCTGCAAAGGTAAAATCCATGATGGAAATGCCTCCTCCTAAAAACATCAACCAACTCAGATCATTACAAGGAAGGTTCCAGTCCATCAGAAGATTCATTGCACAAATAGCTAATAAAACTCATCCTTTCAACCACTTATTACATAAGAATGTCTCTTTCAAGTGGGATAACAAAAGTGAAGCTGCCTTCAGTCAACTAAAATAGTACTTGATGACACCGCCTATGTTGATACCACCAGTCAAGGGAAAACAATTATTACTATACATTGCAACAATCAAGATATCTTTGGGAGCCTTATTAGCACAGGAAGATTCTAAAGGAAAGGAGAGAGCCAAAGGAGAGAGCCATCTATTATATTAGTAGGACCTTAAATGGTTATGAGATCAATTACACCTTTATTGAGAAATCCTTCTTAGTGGTTGCATTTGCTACACAACAATTAAGGAACTACATGCTGACTCACACCATCAAACTCATTGCCAAAATTGACCCATTAAAGTACTTACTCAACAAAGCTACTTTAACAAGGAGGTTAGCCAAGTGGGTCATGATATTGAGTGATTTTGACATCCAGTACATGGACAGGAAAGAAATTAAAGATCAAACCATAGAAGATCAACTAGTTGAAGCACCATTGTTAGATAACAATCCGATGAACATTGAATTCCCTGATAATGATATCCTAACCATATTTACACAATAGTAGCTGCTATACTTTGATGGATCTTATACACAACATGGATTAGGCATAGAAATCTTATTTGTCTTGCCGCAAGGATACACAATTCCTAAATCCTACAAATTAATTTTCCCCTACACCAACAACACAACTGAATATGAAGCATTGATCATTGGAATCAAGATAGTTGTTGAATGAAAAAACATGGAATTGCTAGTCTATGGTGACTCACAATTGGTCATCAACCAAGTCAACGATGATTATCAAACAAAGGATGACAAGTTACTGCCATACAAGAGGATGGTGGATGATTTCAAAAATTACTTTGTTGAGATCAAGTTTGCACAAGTTCCTAAAATAGAAAACAAAGCTGCAGATGCAATGGCCACCATTTCTTCTCTCTTGCAGATACTTGAACAACGAAGACATTATGAATTCATGGTAGAACAAGTGTGCAACCTAGCCTATGAAGATCCAGAATCCCAAGTGATATGCCATATTGTCGACCCTCAAATTTCCCTCTATGGAGAGATCCATACCTAATTACAAGACAATACTCTTCCAATTAACTTATCTTGAAACCAAAAATGAAACTTCATTCGACAAGTGGCTTGCCATACCCTAATAGCTGATGTGCTTTATAGATGAGGTTTGGATGGTACTCTTCTTTAGTGTCTAGAACATAACAAAGTTAAAATTTCTTTACAAAAGGTTCACGAAGGTATCTATGGAACACATTCAAGTGGCTTGACCTTAGGTAAGAAATTATTATGATTGGGGTATTACTAGCTAAACATTGAGAAAGAGTCATTTCAATATGTCAAAAGGTGTTCCAAATGTCAAATTCATGGAAACTTGATACTTGCACCGGCACAAGAGTTACATCCTTTCACAACTACATGGCCTTTTTGTCAGTGGGGATTGGACCTTGTAGGTAAGATTCACCCCTCTTCCTCCAATGGACATAAGTTTATAGTCACAACCACATAATACTTCACCAAGTGGATTGAATTTTTTCCTCTAATCACCATCACCGAGAAACAAATATCATCATTCATCCTAAATTATCTCATTTCTTAGTATGGTGTTCCTCAATCTATCATTACACACAATGGCCGACCCTTTAAGAATCAAGATGTTCAAGAGCTCTGTGAAAGATTCCATATCCAACATTGATTTTCTACACCTTACTATCCCCAAGGGAATGACCAAGCAAAGGCCTCAAACAAGACTATCGTGAAGATTTTGAAGAAAATTGTCAATGAAGCTGGACGTGATTGGCATGTTCAACTAAACCCAACATTGTGGGCTTACAAAACCAGTATCTATACCCTAACAGGAGAAACACCCTTTTCTCTTGTCTATGGATCATAAGCTATTCTACCTATTGAGGTTGGGATATCATCCCTACGTGTGTCACTTAAAGGGATGATTTCAAATGAGGATTATAGAATATCTAGACAACAATAATTAGAACTGTTGGATGAACGCTGAAAACATGCAGTTGATCACCTAAAACCTTATCAACAAAGGATATCTAGGAGCTACAATCACAGAGTAATACCTAGAGAATTTTAGGTGGGTGACTTAGTCTTAAAATAAAATCCCCATAATCAACAAGATTGAGAGAAGGGGAAATTTGAACCTAACTAGCTGGGTCCCTTTGTTATAGTATCAATCTTTGGATCAGGAGCATATCAGTTATCTACACCAGAAGGGGATCTATTTCATGAACCCCTCAATAGCTTGCATCTCAAAATTTTTTACACCTAGCTCATCCAGTGTATTGGTAAAGATCCTAGAAAATTACCAAAAGAAAAAAGAAAAAAATCCAAAATCCAAAAAAAAATCAGAAAAGGATTAAAAAATAGTAAAGAAAAAAGATTGTCCTCTAGTGAAAACCACTTCGGTGGCACTTTGGGCAAATACCTTGGTTGAAACCAGGAAAAAAAATGCCTTGTGTAAGATAAGCACTCTCCATCTATCTTGGGCTATGTGACTTGCTCTGCAGTATTCATCCATCATGCTTCCATCTCTGCGTTTGTCATGCTTCCATGTTCGCACCATAGCTTGATCCATTGTTTGTATCATGGTATCTCTTGCCATTACTCGACCCATTCTAAAAATTATTTTTTCTTATCGTATCACACTGGGGGCATTCCTTGCATTGGATCAGATTCTTGTACATTCTCAAGGTTAGAAAATTGAAAATCCCCAAAACATTCAAAACATGTCAAAATCTAAAAATAGGTCAAAAAGTCAAAAGGTCAAAAACATAGTCTTCATTCAAACTATGTCTTCTCTGATCTTTGAATGTAGGCAAGGGTGATCTTTGATTGTCCCTTGAGAAATTTAGATTATTCTTTTAGTTGTTTTTTATGCTCATATTTTCATCTTATAAATCTTGGTTGTGTCGTCAGTCAAACTATGTGGTCTCTGCATGTATAACGTAGGCAAGGCTAATATGTTGATTAGCCCCTAAGGCCCCTAGGATAGGTCTTTAGGTTAGGTCTTGGTTGTCATGGTTGTGTCTCACCCTAGACTAGGGGAAAAATCCTACACTCAATAGGGGCAAATAAACTTTGAGCTTGAACCAACAAGAAAATAGTCGTCGGACTAATGTTACAAACAAAAACTTCAAATGGATGGTGATCTTTCTGAATCAAGGGTTTATCACATTAAACATAAAAGTTAAAATTTTTCTACTTTAATTTTTGTTATCATATCTCTCGAGTCCTTGATGATGTATTGAACTAGAGGAGCAAGGAAGGAGTATGATTTTTATTTGTTTGTTGTCTATGATTTTATCATTATTACTATGCAAGTTGTCATGATACGTGCACTACTAAGTATCACTGATGACATTCCAAATTTGCATAGGAAAAAGATTAACTCTTTCTTATTTACGCAAGTAATACTCAAGTTATCTCAGTTTAATTATACTTAGATGCTTGTGTTAACTTGCAATTTTAAAACATCATGAAAATAGTACTGAGGTCATCTTGGTCTAAAATATGCCATCGATGCTTGTACTAACTTTCAAGATTTTAAAGGCCCAATGATGATAAAGAGCACAAAAAATTGGTTAATATAAATGACAACTTTTGAATATGAGATTTGCATAGTTAAGTTAGACTGCATTCATGGTGGTATTGCATGTGTATTTATGGTGTTTTTCAATGCTGAATTTTTTTTACAATGGTGTCATCTCTATTATTAATGGATTGAGTACACTAGACATTAACCAAAAACACATCATTCTCATTTAGTTGCACATTAGTTGCATCATCATTGGCATATCTTAAAAAACATTCTCATCTCATTTACATTCATGCATTCGATCATAATATTTGCCTCAGAAAATACAAAAGAAAATAATAAAAGACATACATTGCATATCATTTACAACATCAAAATCATGTCATCCACTACACTTAAATAAGTGAGTCTCTTCAGATTTCCAAGAAAGTTGGGAAATATTTTAGAGTTATGAAGCTTAAAATATCAATCTACTGTAGTCTTCCCACAACTTTTGGAAGTTAGATAGACTCACTTATTCAAGCTTAAGTCCCTAAACATTTGAAGTCATGCACATTCAATCATTTGCATTACACGTCGTAATCATCACATCACATTGCATAATCATAATAAATCACATCACATTGCATAATCATAAATACATTCATCACATTGCCTAATCATTATCATCACATAAAAATTAAATAAATTTACAACATTGCATATCATAATAGGGAAATCAAACACATATCAAAATTTAGATCATAATCACCGTTGCATATCATATATCATAAAAAATGTCATAATGTCCATGTGTACAAGGATATCCAAAAGTAGGATGAGATACATCAAAATACAAAAGGGAATTATATCATGGGAAACACATCCTCAATCTCACAAAAGGTGTATGCACAATGTCCAAGGAACATCACAAAATGCTATGTCAAGCTCGCACCAGATGTTGCTGCTCTGAGGGAACTAGTACCTCCTCTACCCCATAGACCTACACCTGGATCTCTCCCATCTCTAGGAAATGGCTATGTGAAACCCATGCTAACAGTCTGAGAATGAGATCTACTAGAACGAGACTGTACAAAACTCTCTTGTCACTGAGGAGGAACCAACTCATGATATTTACCTTTGTAAAACTATAACTCCTAAGAAATGTGTCAGATCTCTCTGAAGAAATTTTTTGTACCTAAAGATGGTGTTGTCTATTGTATCCTCTCAGAAATGGCCTCAACCTGCTCTATCCGATGTATAAAGGAATCCCTCTCTGAAGTAAGTATGATCATCTATGCCTGCAACTACTATATCTGATACCTATCTATCCCTCTATCAGTCATCAAAATATCAATATGTTCCCGACATTGCCCTAACTCATCCTAAAGGGACACAATTTGTGCTTGAGCTTGCACTATCTCACTCTTAAATGACTGAACCTCTGCTTGCAAAGCCGCTATCTATGACGACTGCTGATGAGAGGGTATCCCAATCTAAATCTTGGGAAGCACTGTCTGAGCTATAATAACAATCCTATGCTTTTGAATAGAAAAATATAATGGATGACTATCATCTGCACCATCATCACTCTCCCCACCACCCATTGCACCATCATCACCCTCTGCAACCACCCTCTGCAACAACCCTCTACACCACCATCATTACCTTTGCAAACACCCTCCCCACCATCATCACCACCCTTGTCATCTCCTCTCTCTCCATCAACTGGTGGTATTGGCTCCTCTAGATGAGTTAATATAGGTAATGGATGCAAGTGGAAGAACTTTGAATAATCCTTAGTCATCCCGACGTCTGTAATATACGGAAAATAATCATATAAACCTGGTGTCAAGGTTTAGTACTTTGTACAAGCTGCCTCATATGATACATAGGGGCACCACTCTAAAACATCCTATCATTGCTTTGCATAATGGGAAACGCCCAGGGACATCCCATGAATCCATCCAAACTGTCGACATACTCGTAGATATAGTTATTTCTAAAGCACAACATGTGTCCACCCAATCAGATAGTGGGATAACAACACATAAGACATCTCCAGTTGATCCTCTAGCCACTGCTTACATTCCAAGTATGGGTTCCATGTGATAGTCTCTAAATCATGCAGAGCATGTCTCCAATAGGCAACCTTTCCCACCTTATGCTAGACATGTGAACCACTATAACTAAAAACATAGGGTCTCCCTAGTTGTTGATGTCTCTCTCCTATGGGCCAAGTGATGACTATATGCTCCCATGCCTAGGTTTTCAGTAATGTGATGCCACATGATAGGCTCATCACCCCATAATAAACAACCTCATGCAAATCTCGATATAGGTGGGCTAACATACATGAACCCCATGCATACCTAGTACCATCAAGTGTCATCCACGATAGCACATGACCCCAACCTACTGAAAATCCATTTGACCTATGATCAGGACAAATGAATCCACCAATGAATCCAGAAAGAACACATGGAAAAGGCTCATATCTACTAACCATCTTTGTCCAAGAAATCCATCAGCCTGTAACATGATGATCTTGACATAACCTCTACAATGCAGTTGTCCTTCCTTGCTCTATCTTATCATACACCACTATCTCTCCCATCACTAGGATCCATAAAATACAATAGACATCCTCTGGAGTCACGGTCATCTCTCCACTCGATAAATGAAATGTGTTATGTTGATTGTGCCATCTATTTGCCAATGTTGTCAGTAAACCTCTGTTGATTCTATATTGTAGAATATCTAACAAGGAAGTCAACCCATAATGGGAGATAATCTCTAAGTTGGCTAAGGACAACCGGCGGACCATGTTTCAGGTCTTTGAGAATCACTCCCGTGACTAGAGTACATCTCCATCTCCCTAATCATGAACACAAATCAGTCAATCAATTTCATGTTCAATGAAGATTATTAGTCAATCAAGCTAATGTGTAGTCATTCAAATCAAATCAATCAGAACAATCTACATCTCAATCAATCAACCCATTGTTCCTTGCCTATCACGAGGAGGATCTCCTATCAATCAAACTATCATTCCTCACCTATCATGAGGATGATCTGCTATCAATCAACCCATCGCTCCTTGCCTATCATGAGGATGATCTACTATCAATCCTACCATCGTTCCTTACCTATCATGAGGACGATCTACTATCAATAAAACCATCATTCCTTGCCTACCATGAGGACAATTTGCTATCAATCCTACCATTGTTCCTCGCCTATCATAAGGATGATATGCTATCAATCCTACTATCGTTCCTTACCTATCATGAGGTCAATACAACACTGGTTCTATCATTTGATTCTTGCCTATCATGAGGTCAAATCATCACATAAAATATCAATCAAACACTATACATACCACAATCTAACTAAAATCAATCCAAAACATGAAAAACCAACGACTCCTAGGCTTCAAGGACATCTTGCGAACATCACCTCGAGGGATTTCGACAATAAAACCCCGCAAAACGGGTCAAAAAACAAGCTAAACCGCCTCAAATTAACAAAGATGAAAACTTTCCAAGACAACAAGAGGCACCATTTGGGACCCCCAAGGCACCAAAACAGAGTTTGCAACTAAAACCAGGGTTTTTCAAGGCTTACAAGAGGTGCCATTTGGGAACCCAAAGGGGCCAAAACAGTGTTTGGCATCTCAAAACATGAATTTCACCCTTACAAGAGGTGCCACTTGGGACCCCAAAGACACCAAAATAGTGTTGGAGGCCAAAAACTTGAATTTCAAGCTTGCAAGAGGCGCCATTTGGGACCCCAAAGGCGCCAAAACTCTAAAAACACCCAAAAAAAAGCATTTTCAACCTTGCAAGAGGCACCATTTGGGACCCCAAAGGTTCCAAAACTCTTAAAAAACACATGAAAACATGATTTTTAAGCTTCCAAGAGGTGCCATTTGGGACCCCAAAGGTGCCAAAACTCTTACACATACTCAAAAACACTTAAAAATGATAAAAACATCACCCAAAAGTGCATAAATTGCATCCAATAAGCTACAAAATCTATCTACGACATTCAAAATACCATTAAAAGGAAAGAAAATGACTAACAAAGAGGTTTCTCATAAAGTGTACCATAGGTCCAGAGGCATCAGGCTGATGAGGTTGGCGAAAATGCTTGAAACGATGCTTGTGGTATGGAATCACCATCCTCCTCTAAGCTCTCCACTCTTCAACTTCTCCAAACTCCAAATGTGCAAATGAATCCCATTTTACCACTTTTACCTTTTAAGGTTAAAATGGAGGGAATTATAGTGGGATTTATTTCCCATTTTTACCAAATAAAGGAAGGGTAATTAATCAACACTATTCAAAGCAAGAGCTTGCAATGACCTTTCAAGAGATAAATCGTCTCCAACATCCAAATCTCACTGAATCAATGTTGGATCATCATCATAATCATCACAACACCATCACCTCATTCCAAAATTTTATTTTAACATCCCCACATTCATTGATTTATCTCTCGAGGGGGCATATATCCGTCAATCCCTGAAATTCAAAAGTCTGAGGCATGGTCTGGGGCATCAAAATATTTTCTGAGCATCGACATCAAAATTTTCTTTGAAGCAACAAGTAAACACATTACTTCAAAGAGGGGAAAAATGTATACACCTAAAAACAATCATCATATTTAGTTAATTAAATACAAACTATTTGATTAATGCTTTAACCACATATAAATAAGGTCTTACTTTATTTATATTGTTCACTCTTCTTTTAATTCTCCAAAATCGCATTCTTCTAAATAATTAAATAAACAAAATACCCTAAACATGTTTATTTAATTAAACTTCCTTAATCCTGATTAAGAATTAGAGCACATTTCTACAACTTTTTGTGTGCCACCTCATAAAATTCACATGAAAATAAACAAGCCTAATTATTAATTAGAATTATCCTCATACACTTCCACCAATAATAAAAATAACATGACTTTATTCCCCCACACTTCCAAAAAATTTGGAGCACATGGGTCTTTGTTTCACACACTTGGGAATCCCATACATTTGGCATGTTTCCAATTGGTCAAAGGATTCTCTCCACACACATGGCATGTTGTCCTTGGTCAAGGGGACAACATCCCGATTCCTTTCATGTCCACCATCTATTATTTCTCCTTTGAATCTAGACTGTTGATAGGTGCCACCTCACAAAATGCTTGAGAAACCCTATAAATACACCCTCTTTCCTTAGCATTTATCATCCATAATTTGAGTAAAGTTACTATGTAGGTTTATCTTAGGAGCTTGGAGCTTTCATGGAGTCTTATACTTAGTTTTCATATGATGTGTTACTTTTCTTTCTCATCTTAGATTAATTAATTACTTCATAGTTACATTTTATCATCCCCATTGCATCATAGTTACATTTTAGGTTAGTTTGTTTTATGTTTGTGTTTGATCATATGCATAATCATGGATAGTTCATTTTAGTTTCGTATCATCTCACTCATCTCCACTTGTTCATTTATCATCAACATCATCCTTCATTTATCATTGTATCCATTATCCTTTCCATCATTTTGTTTCATTTAGAAGCATACCACTAATCATTCCACCCTACATTTGCACATAGAAATAATCTTAGCTTGCATATTAAGCATCAAATCTCATTTTCTAGGTAGTAATTTTAACAACCATTGTGCCCATAGAAATCTGAGGGCTAAACGTTTTAATTAATCCCTATAAATAGAGGACAATGATGTGTATTTGAAAGTTTGATTGTATTATGAATAGAGTAGTTTTACTTGCTTAAAACTTTGAATGTAAATTGTCTCATTAAGGTTTGTGTTGACATTAGATCTCTCCACATTCGACACATGCACAACTATGTTATGACACCAGTGACGTGGCCACATTGGAGAAATGGGTTGAAGGACCTTGAAAAATAAAAAACTTTGTTGAAGGTTTGGTTGATTGTAATCTTGAATTTGATTTCTGTGAGCATCATTTTTATGTAAAACAAAACCACGTTCAGTTTTACTCGAGATCTCTTAAATATTGTGGTGTATTGGATCTAATTCATTCCAATGTTTTTGGTCCTATAGATGTTCCTTCAATTGGTAAATCCACATATTATGTTTCATTTATTGATGATTATAGTAGGACATGGGTATACTTTTTAAAGAGTAAATTTGTTGTTTTTAATCGATTTAAAGATTTTAAATGAATGGTTAAGTTGTAGACTAGAAAGAAAATAAAAATGTTTAAGGACTGATAATGGTGATGATTTTTTCTCTAATGATTTTGATAGATTCTATAAAAATTGTTGTATTCATAGATAAAAGACAACTTTGTATTCTCCTTAGCAAAATGGAGTTGTAGAAAGAATGAAATGGACACTAATGGAGAAGGCTAGGAGTATGTTGAGTGGTGCTAGTGGGTATGTGCAGGATCATCATGGAAAATACATGCCCTTAAGTGGCAAAAAAATTAGAAAAATAAAAGTTAGGAAACTTGACATAAAAAATTGAATAAGTTATCTCTATTATTTCAAAAATATGTAAGAATAAAATCTGTAGAAAATTGAATGTAGTTTCTAAACTACTAGGTTTATTTAAAAAAAATCTATTTGGTGAAAATTTTAAATTTCAATGTAGTAGTACTTAAATTTTAGGAAAAAAATGAGTAGGTGTATGTTTGACCACCCTTACCACAATAAAATGATAATATTTTAGATATAAGTAGAGGACTCATGTCCCGATGTGATGCATATTCTTTTGTAATTTTTTTCCAAGAAAATAATTAATTATGAATTTTTTATTACAACTTATAAAAAATATAAAAACTCGTATGTTTGACCACCTTAATTTGGTCAAAACTTTATGAAATTCATTTTTTTATTCCTATAGTATGTGAATCATAGAATGTGACACATGTTTCAGATTCAAAAAATGTGATACCATTTGAAAGCTATAGATGTTTTTCAATCAACCTATCAATCAAGACATTAGTCGTAATTCAAATAGAAAATGAATAATAATTAGTTATTAAATTCAAAGTAAAGCATAATTTATATTGGTGGAAACCTAAGAATCTCCTTTAAAAACCCTTTTTGTTTCATAAATTTTGGGTAAAAAAAAGTCATCAGCCACATACCCTACACATACCCATCATATCACCACTTTTTGGCCCATCATGATCCTGCACATACCCTGGTCTAGAACAAAGGTTTTGGGCTGAATTTGTTGTTCCATTTCTTGTTACTTGATTAACAAGTCTCCTACATCAACTATTTTTGATAAGACATCTATAGACGCAAGGTTGGGCTACAAGCCTTCATTGAGACATCTTAGAGTTTTTGGTTGTGAGACATATGCACATGTGACAAAGGAGAAGTGAATTTTTTTGGAGAACAAGGCTATGAAATGTATCTTCATCAGATATAGTTATGATGTGAAAGGATACAATCTTTGGGATCATGTTACACAAAAGGTAATACATAGTAGAATTTTTATTTTTAGAGAAACTAAGCCTTCTTTTGTTACATTGTAGCCAAAACGAAGTAAACAGGAAGATGTGATTAAATTTCCTTCTACATCTGAGAAAGTTGAATCGAGGCCCATGGATAGACAAGAAGTTGAGGAGAGCTCTTCCAGCTCTAAATCTTCAAAAGAGGAGGAAGAACCTCCAACTCAACTTGTTTGTAGGTCTATAAGGCATAGAAAACTACCTGAAAGGTATTAATTTGATGATTGTATATGTATTTTTTCTTTGAATAGTAACATGAATGAACCCAAATCAGTAGAAGAGGCATTAGGTATGAATGATGTATAATATTGGAAGATTTCTATGGATGAAGAAATGATAGCTTTGAAAAGGAAGGATACACGGGATCTTGTATCATTTCCCGAAGGATGAAAAGCTGTTGTATTCAAGAAAAAGATTTGTTCAAATGGAAGTATTGAGAAATACGAAGCAAGGTTGGTTGCAAAAGGTTACTCTCAAGTTGAGGGTGTTGATTATGGTGATATATTTTCTCCTATTAAAAATATGGCATACAATAGATTTTTTATTTCTATTCCTATTGCTTATGATTTAGAGGTTGAAAAAATGGATGTGAAAACTACTTTCCTTTAGGGTGACTTGGAGGGGGATATTTATATGACACAGCTAGAGCACTACGTGGTGAAAGGTAAAAGTAAATTGGTTTGAAAATTAAAGAAATCTTTGTATGGTTTAAAACAAAGTGCTAGGATGTGGTATCAAAAATTTGATACATATGTGTTGAGTTTGGGATTTAAGCATTCTAAATCAAATCATTGTGTTTATTATAAAAAATGATGGTGATCATTTCCTATTTATTACATTATATGTTGATAATATGTAATTCATTAGTAAAAGGAAAGGTATGATTTCATAACTAAAATATCAACTTGTTGCTAAGTTTGAAATGAATGATCTTGGTGTAGGTAAACACATTCTTGGGATGGAAATTAGAAGAGATAGAGTGAATAGACAAGTATGGCTTGGCCAAAGTAATTATTTCAATTGAATTTTATAAAGGTTTTATATGTAGGATTGTAGACCATTGTGTGTTCTTGTTTTAGTTGGAAAAAAGTTATCTATTTCAGATTGTCCAACATCTCCATAAGAGATGAAAAACATGAGAATAGTGTCTTACCAGAGTGCAGTTGGAAGTTTGATGTATGCTATGGTTTGTACAAGACTAGACATTTCCCAAGCAACAAGAGTTATTTCCAGATATATGTCTATTCTTGGTAGAGTTCATTGGGATGCAGTTAAAAGAGTCTTCAGATATTTGTGTGATACCTAAGATTATTCCCTATGTTATCATAGTAATATGACTAAAGACAATATTTCCCTTGATATTCATGGTTATGTGGATTCAGACTGGGCAGGTGATGTGGATAGCAGAAGATTCACCAGTGCTTATGTGTTTACTTTATTTTGTGGTATAATTAGTTGGATGCAAAAGAGATAGGTTGTGGTTGCTTTGTCCACTATTGAAGTAGAGTATACGGCAGCTACTCATGCTTGTAAAGAATCCATTTGGCTCAAGAGACTATGTTCAAATATTGGAATAAAACAAGGTGTAGTGATAATTTATTGTGGCAACCAACATGTGTTATGTCTACCTAGGAACTCAATATTTCATGCTAGGACCAAGCACATTGGTGTACAATATCATTTTATTAGAGATATGGTCAAAGATGGAAAGGTGAAGCTGGTTAAGATAGAGACTTTGATGAATGTTGTTGATTCTTTAACTAGGCTTGTGAGCACAAAGAAATTCAGATGGTGTTCAAAGACTAAAGGCCTTTTGGTCCTTAGCAATTAAGAGATGATGATGAAACCCTTCCATTGTCCTTGAAAGGTGTTTGACAAGTGCGAGATTTTTTGAGAAAATGTGTCTCAACCTTGCAATTACATAAGGTACTATTGATACACATGGTACTATTCAACTAATGACGATGGGGGTGGTGGGTGGCAGATCCTCTCCCCCATGGGGGGTTTGGGGGGAACATCCCCCCGACTAGGGTCTAGAGGCAATGCCCCCGAATGGAAAATTTTATTTATATTTTATTATTGTAAATATGGACCTTTCATCATTATGTCTCATATTTGATGGTCAATATTTATTAGCTTGAATTTACCTAGAAGGAAACCCTATTTTATGAGGGCATTATATTATAGCTATGTATTACAATGTATTTTGAGAGTCTGATAGTGGTTGGGTTGCCTCTAGATCTCTGAGTGGTCATACTTATGTGAGAATCTTGCTCTACAAGTATATTGTAATATTTTTTATTTTTGAATAATATATTGGGTGAATTTTGGAGTGTGGGGTTTTCCTCCTAAAAGGGCTTACCCCACATAAATCATTGGGTTGTGGTATGCATGGTATTTGTGTTTATTTTTGTTTAAGTTTTTGTAACTATTAAAGGTTTATAAAAGTTTGCATTATTCTCCTCTCAAGGCTAGTGTAGGAAGTTGTTCCATTACCTAAGCTTCCTTATAGAGACTTACACCTATCAATATGGCACTTATATGTATACATGGAGGAAGAGACAAGTAGTTGGAAAAATATCACTAGACAAGATTAATTTGATGAGGAGATATGAGACGTATCTATTTTTTTACTAGGAAAAGTTTCACAATGCATTTCTTTTATAAATGACTTTATAATAGAAAAACACTAATTTATTATAGGCAATCACTTCATGTGTAACTGTGATAAGTAAAATGTCTATGTTTTAAAGTGTCATGTGTATCTAGGATAATTCAAGTATATGTTTTCCATCTTTGGACTACATGTTACAATATGCAGTTCAAATATTTTGGACATAGAATGTGTACATTAGTTTAAGTATTTATTCTTACTGAGTTCCTTAAGAAAGCTAGTAAAAGATAAGATAAATAAGTCAAAAAGTCAAAAAGCTAGTAAAAGATTTTCCAAATCTTGATTTGTTTTGATTGATAAAAGGATTGATTGATAGAGCTTGATTGTAGGAGATACACATACTCGATAAGACTTTGAGTCTGTTTTCGATGTTATCACTATTTGTATAAGGCATGACAAAGCCTGGTTTCAGAAAGACACGTATCGTATAAGACCTAAGTCAGATGCCTTTAATGTGATAACCTTTGTAAGGCTATGTTTGGTTGTTTGACAATGTCGATTATGCAAGAAGGGCTCATCTTGTATAAGACATAGATTGATTTTCTGATAGCTATATTCAAGAAGGACTCATCTTGAATAAGATACTGGATGGTTGCCGTGATGATGTCTATTTCCAAGAAGGACACATCCTGAAGCATACATTTGTTGATCTATTTTGATTGTTTCGTTTGGCAAGTTGTTTGATTTGAATTAGAGACATTGTTGACTTGTTCACTAGATTGATGCATCACTTGATATGATATATGGACAATTGACTATGTGTGATGACAAACCCTAAAGGACTGACCTAGTGTGGCCTCGAGGGCTCATCGATTGATGGCCTTGCCTACGTTATACATGTAGAGACCTCATAGTTCGACTTGGCTTGGATTGACAAGACTAACTACAAATAAAAAATGTGTGTGCTAGTGAATGTGACAAACCCTAATGGATTGACCTAGTGCGGCCTCGTGGGCTCATCGATTGATGGCCTTTCCTACATTATACATGCAGAGACCTTGTAGTTCGACATGACCAATGACCTTGTTATATAGACATATGGATTGAAGCATGATTTTATATAGACAAATATAAACAGACTGACCTAATGCCTCGGGGGAACATCGGTAGATGGCCTTGCCTATGTCCAGTCGTAGAGGCAACGTAGTTCGACAAATGACAAAGACTGACAATTGCGACTGACTCTGACTGTATTTTTGGATTTTGAAAATGTTTTGATTTTTTTGTCTTTTTGAAGTTTTCTGATGTTTTTTGTGTTTTCTCAGGTCATTTTGTGATGTTTGTGGATTTTTCTATGGTTTTACTTCGTCAACACAGCTAATGGAAGAATCCATATGACACACGTCAAGTGTTTTCCCCCAGTCGAGTATAAGACCAATTGATTATGAATAGGATAAAATGGGGGATATGAAATGCACTCGATGTCAATCATTCCAGGTTATGGGAAAGACTACCACTTATTATGAATGGTATATAGAAGTGATGGACGAGAAAGATACGTGATATGTACAGGGATAGGTAATATGTACAGGGATAAGGACTATGTATAGGGTAGTGGCCTATGTACAGGGAAGTGGACTATATATAGGGATATGATGCCTATAAGCAACCAAGAAACCATGCACAAGAATCCAATGACAACCATGATCTTGCCCCTAGTCAAGCTAAAAACCAATTGATAGGTGATGAGGATGGTGACGATGTTGTTTGACATGGGAAGGAAACATCCCGAAACAACATGAGAATGATGATAATGTGACCAAAGGATCAAAGTTTGTAGCTAGGCTAGAAACAAAGCCAAGGAATGTTTTGAATGATGCACTAGGATGCATAGAAAGATTGTATGGATTGGACTTGTTGCATTTGGAATGAATTTTCAGGATTAGATGGTATGATGGAAGATCCTTAAACCATTGAAAAGGGAAAAACCAAGGCATGCGATAGGATTATGAATAGGGATAACCCATTTGGAAAAATGCTATGAAGTCTATGACATGATATTGCATGGATAGTGTATGACCAAAGGATAGACATGTCAAGAGTTTTTCCAAAGCATTATTTATGTTTGTACCCTAGTCCTTAAATCAAGATCAAAGTAGGTGGGAAAATGGACATGAGTGGTAGGGTTAAGATGGATAGATGGAAATGTCATAATAAATGTCATACGAAGGGTATGGGAGATGAGACAACTTGCCCCCAAGTGTAATAGTCCACAGATAATTTCTTAAACATGACCCCTGTTTTCCAGGTTTTCATCATAGTACTTATCCAAAGCACCATAAGAATGGTTTTCACTATTAGATGAAATTTTTCTCTTGACATTTTTTTTCTTTTTGGTGTCACCAAGATACCTGTTTGCCAAGTTTTCATCAAAGTGACCCTTTTTTTGTTTTTTTTGTTTTTGGATGGCCTTGATGCTTTAGGTGATCACTGATTGTCCCAAATCCATTGATGGTGTTGATGTAGAGACTGGTGCCATGATATGCCAATAATAACCTTGATGAAGTAGTTGCCTTGTCAAGATCATAACACTTGCATAAAATTGATTGATGTCATTGTAATCCTTGTTGACACTAGAGTTGGCCTTATCAAAATACGCACATCATGATAGAGTGCCATGGGAGTCCTTACAATAAAGAGTTGTTGCCAAGATGTGACGGATTTGTGATGTAGGATTTTTAGACTTTACGCGAGATGTACAATTATGACGGGTGTTGGTAGACGCGTTTGTCAATTTAGATGTAGGAATTTTCATTTTCCAAACTTGGGGTGATGGATGATGGAGACTGGGTTTTAGATTGGGATAATGTTTGGAACCATGACTTTTATATGCCTTACTTGATGACCATTTTAATGGAGGTGGACATTTATTATATGTGGGAGTCCACTTTTCTTGTGGCTCCACATTTTGATTGAATTTTACTTTTGAACTATTTTCTTTACTTGATCCATTTTTCTTTGGGATCCATTTTAACTTTATTTGTCCACTTGGATTTTTGATTGATTCAATGGCCTTTGATATTTGATTTTGAACTTTGAATTTGTAAGACTTTTGTTTTTCTTGCTTCCAAATGGAAGGTTTATTCATGTTGGAATGGAAATTTATGGTATGGATGGAAGGAGTGTTGGCAGCAACCTTATGATAAAAACTACTCATGGCCTCCATTTTGATGTTTGTATAAGATAAAGTTGCCCCCAATATCGAGGACATACCATTAACATCATTAAATTTGCTGACTAAAGGATAACCAAGACCTTGGTGTTTAGGATTTTCTTGAAACTGTATTGGTTCTAGAATTCCTTGCTCATGTATGCCTAGTCCTTTTCCTTGATATTGCATGCTCTGACAGATTCTGTTTGCAATGGGGTATTTTTCATTTTGGAAGCAAGATGCTAACCCATCATTGTGTTTTTGGAAACTGTTACTTGGAATCTCCTCCTCTTCAAGAAAGCCTGATTTGATAAAATTGGATGATCCTAGTTGATAGGATGTCTTATCTTCATTGACATGTTGGATATCTTTGGTGTTATTTTGTGGCATATCAGATTCAGAGGATTCTATTGGTTCTTCCAAGTCGATGTCGAAACTGTCTTTATGGTCATTATCATAGAGTCCAATGAACTTAGCTATAGCTTGATCATTTGCAAATATATCTAAAGTAGGAGACTCTCGTTCTAGAGGAATATCATCTATGTGTCCAAAGGAGGCAAGTGTCTCATTTTGGGAAATGGATGTGTTTGGTACTTGGATAGGGTCATCTTCAAATTTTTGATCATGAATGGCATAAAGGTCAAGGAGTGGATCATTTTGGATTTCTTTCTCAATAGTAGTGTCTTGATCAAAGATGGGTTTGTCTTGAATGATTTGATTGGGAATGGAATCGTGATCAAGGATAGGTGTATTTCGGATGCCATAATTATCTAGAAGGACTTCTTGGATGGACTTAAAGATAGGGTTGTGGGATAGACTCATTTGATCTTGACATGAAGCGAAAGCCATGAAGTCATGCTTTGGACTTTCCATTTGAAATGTATCCTCAAGTTTAGTTGATGGGATGTGACTTTGGAGACCATGAATAGATGTATTTTCATGACTAAATGTAGATTGAGATGGAGTGGCTTGGAAGGGATTAGTGGATGAAGGACTATGATAGGATGTGGAGGCTTGGAAGGGATTAGTGGATGAAGGGCTATGATAGGATGTGGAGGATTGGAAGGGATTATTGGATGGTTGGTTTCCATTGTCAAGGTTAGGATAGGTATGACTAATAGATGTTTGTAGTGGATAAATGGAAAATATTGTGTCAAGTGACTCTTGATAATGAGGGTATATGGATAGTGGACTAGAACTTATGGATAGTTGGTAGGAAGGGTATGTAGGTAGTTGACCATGGGTTGACGTTGGTTGGCATTTGGATTGGATAAATTGTCTTTTGAAATCTATGGCTTGTTGGAATTGACCATTACGGAGTAACTGGTATTCAACTTGAGTAGCAAGCATATCAAGGTAAATTGCAGACATGGTGGTGAGGTTATGATGAAAGATGGAGTATCACTAAGGTATGTGATATGAGTTCTAAGGTATGACAATGCAAAGAATGACTTAAGTCTAAGGTATGTAACCTAAGCTATGTTTTTAGGAGATTTTGAATATAAAGGATTAATGTATGTAGCTATTTTTTTGGTATTTTCTGTGCGAGGAAAATATGTCTAATATGATGCTAGTCTAGGATGAAAATATCTAAAGATACAAATTCTAAGCAAGCTTCTAAGATAATCAATTTTGTAAACCCAAGACAGAGGGACCAACTACCTAAAGTCTAACCAAGGCGTCAATTTGGTTAAGTCAAGGAACCAATGTAGGACGAGGATCAAAGACAAGTTGAGTTTCCTAACTAGACTGATGAGCTAGGAGGACTCTCTGTAGGACAAAGGATAAAATGATAAGACTAGGTTCAATGACATATTTCATTGACGCTATAATTTTTCTAGAGTGTAGATGATGGACCTATCCTAAAGTTTGTAAAAATAACCCTCCTAGAAGTTTATTCTAAAGGAAAGATGTATTCTAAGATGAGACCCAACTTTGAATTAGGACAACTATGGTAATGATTATATGAACCTAAAGGATACAAAATTGAGCAAATCGTTTCAGGTTTCTGTTCAAGGACCATTTGTGGAAAGATAACTGAAACTGATATGACCGTGTTGACTAGACAGTGACCTTGAATTCTAATTTTTTGATAATCAGACAAATGTGTCGCATGATTTCACATATGCGGTTAAGTTTACCAGTTGTAGTTTTCCAGTGATCAATTGCGTTTCTCTAGTAAAGTTCAATGTGTGACTCTGACAGATGTGGTTAACTGTCTAAAAAATGTGACTCGTAATGAAAATTGTGACTCAAAATATAACACATGCAGTTTTCATAGAGCAATTGTGAGCTAAACTAGCAGATACGACTCTACGCTAGATAGATGCGACTAATACTGACAGATGTGACTAATATTGATAGATGCGACTCAAAGCTAAACAAATTAGACTCGTAATAATAGATGTGACTCGAACTTAAACAAATGTGACTTTTTGGTGAACAGTTGCGACTCTGTGAATTTTTAGTGATATGAGATTTAAAATCGACTCTGTTTTCTGTGATCAAATTCTAGTAAACAAGAACAATCATAAGACAAAGTGTTTTCAGTTTGATTTTGGACTCAAAGAACATTTAAGTTGACAACAGACAAGCACATCCTAATAGGCCAAAAGGCCTAGGGTTTGTATGCTTGGTATAGCCCACTGAAATACCCTGGATTGGTGATAAACACCTTTCCTTCTCGAGAGTGGATAGCTTAGAAATTTGGTGAAATTGGCTCCCCTCCACGGCTCATTAATGTCTTTTGAGCACACCAATTTCAAATTCTTTGGGCAATGACCTCCCAAGAACTGCTATCTCTACTCAAGGGGATCAGTAGTGAGTGTCTTCGGGCATGATACTATACCTTGCACTATACCAAACAATGACCAATAGAACGGTTGGTCTCTAAAACAAAAGGTGTTTAATACGGGCATTCTGTTCATGGGGCATGATCCATGTGGTGAGAGTCCCCTTTCAGATCCATCTCGTCAGAACCACACTCATGATTCTTGGGTTTTCCCCAAGAATCCACTTTTATATAACTGTTGGAAGTCCCTCTGGTTTAGGGTGCTACCAGTCTGAGTCATCCTGGGGTAAGTACTTTTTCCCACCAGAATAGGCCCAAGTTCTAAAGTTGGTAACCATTTCTCTTACACCCAGGATCACATGAATGCGCAAGGGGAGAGGATACTTTGATGTACCAAATCATGAGGGTAATTACACAAATGTGATTTCACACCAAACACAGTACACACTTGTTAATTTTAATCCAAATGAAAGATTTTCTACACTACCAAACAATCTATTTCAAAAGAAAATTTAGCTAAGGTCTTTGACATGCGTTGTGTAGAAATATTCGTTAGTAGTTTCAAATATTGTCTTCGTCAATCGTCCTGCAAAAAATTGTTAACTCCAAAAACAAAAAGCCCACACGCTGAAAAATTTGATATTAGTAACACACAAATCAATTGAAAACTTCAGATTTACGAAGCTAAAAAGAAAAATTTACTAGTCATATGCGTTGATTTTCTCTGTAATTGCGTCTCAGTATTTACCATTCAATTGCAGTTCAGGATGTTGTAGATGCATTGTGGTTTTTTAGATGCGGCATTTCTGGTGTCAAATGCAGTTTAGTAAATCAATTGCATCGCTTTGTCAAACTGATGCATCTATGAATTTCAATTGTGGTGTTTCGTCAAGCTAATTCATCGTTCCGTATGAAAAACCTGCAAAAATAAAAATAAAAGTCTATGAATACGCGAAGATAGTGTGTTCACGTCGGGTTCACCAAATCTAATGCCAAGAAAGGGTAGAAAGAAAAGATCAAAAGCAAATATGCAATGCACATCTAAATGCAATCTAATGCTAAGCAACAAAGAACAAAGGAAAGTAAAAACATAATAAAACTAAAAAATCTCACCAAATTGCTACGTATTTCCATGATTCATCTTGATTTCCCTTCTCCATTTTGTTGTTGTAGTATAATTGCCCTCAGATTTTTCGTAAGTTCATGCAAGTATAGCCTATGATAGTGATTTAGCAAAACATCAAAGATTCAAGATAAGAGCTCTCAAAAGTCAAAATATTTCGTGAGAGATTTCGAGAGATATTGGAATGAAGAATGACAGATCAATTTATAGAAAAATTGATTATTCGAACAACAGGCCACGATTGGAAGATCAACGAATAGGTGAGATCGACAGATTAGACATGCATTCTGATAACTGTCAGTGATAACATGAGTGATAAAAATTAGAAAGAGAATTAAAGATTAAATAAATGATTTAATCTTCAAGTTCGATATTTGAAAATAGAAGAATTATCTTTGCATAACAAAGATAAAGATTGATTAAAGCAACTTTTGTTTGAATGCACACACAAGATTTAATTAATTAAATAGGAATATTTAATTAATCCGCATGTACACGTAAATGAGTTAGAACTGGACGATTGAATGATTTGATGAAGAGATTACTCGAGAATGCCACTCAAACATTAAATCAAGAGTTAACTGAGTGATTTGAAATAGATCTTTGAGTCGAGTAAAAGTGAATACTTAGATAACTCACACAATTATCTAAATATTGAGGAATGCATTTGTAGACGTCTAAATTTGGACACTTAATTTATCCAAATTTATCCCCTCTAATTAACATCCTTAAGTTCTTCTAATCCCTAAGGTATTTAATCAATAATACCTTATCTTTTTAATCCTCCTTCCTTCAATTGAATTAAATAAATATTCCATTTATTTAATTCCCTTCATGTCACATCCTCCATCATTTTTATCTTATCTTAATCCTTCTTCTAATCCCATCATTAAGGTGTGCACATGCCTAATCCTTGATTAGGATAAAAGTCACATCCTCCAACTTTTGCAAAGTTGGCTCCTACTTCTTAGTCACCTAACCTCCCTCTAACCTTCATTACTCTTCCCATGTGATCTTTGACTTGTCACATCAAGTCACATGTGAGATCTTACTCCCTCTTCTAACCTCACACTAATCTAATCAAGTACTTTGCATCCTTAATCACTCCCCTTTTAGCTCAACTCTCCCCATCCCCAAGGAATTTTAATTCTTTTTATTCATCCAAGGCACTCCACTTCCTACGTGAATTTTATCCACCTTTTAATCCCCCAATGCACCCTTTGAATTTAAAATTATTTCCCATCTCCCTTATAGAATATTTTGAGGAATTTTACTCCCTCACACATGTCCTCTCACTCCACATGGGGACAAGTAGCCTCCTTTATGAGAGAATCTTTGTCCAATCCTAAGCAGGCTCTTTGTACCCCTCTCCATGTCATGTCCTTTTCCTTCCACCTCATGTCCACTTCACCTTTTAGGGCTTCATCACATGCCACATGTCAAGATGTGAGGGCTTGTGAGTTCTCAACTCACCTTAGCCCTACATCTTGATGTTTGGTGGATCAATCTTGACCGTCCATTTCCCCTAGGATTTCCCAAAAATCCTATAAATACCCCCTCTTTTCTCTCATTTTGGGGAGATCATCTTGTGCTAGCCAAACTCTTGCAGTTTTATTTCTCAACCTCTACTTAGCCATTTTCACATCTTCATCCATTTGTATCCATCTTCACATCCTCATCTAGCTTGCATCTTGCCATCCAAGGAGCATACACATCCAAGATCGAAGGGCCAACCAAAGGATCGACTCAACGCAAGGTATAAAGTTCCATTTCATGGCTTTGTCTTGTTTTGTTTCCAACTTAGGCTAATCTCGAAGTGTAGGTTGTTTTAAGTTGTTTATTTGCACCCTTTTGCTTGTTGCTTGTTTTCTAACACCTATTTCGACCTATCACATTTCTGGCACGTTTTGCCCCTCTTTGAGATGATGTTATGAAGTAGCATCATTTCAAAGAATGTTAAAACATAGAACCTAGAAGAAGATGGTTAGATTGGAAAAAGATGCCCCAGTCATTCAAAGAAGTGACTAGGAAGGAAGATGATGAAAATTAGGGATGAAGGATGCCCCCTCGAGAGGACATGCGGGTTCAGGAGAACACGGGTGGGCTCTCGAAATGGATGAGATGATGCAAGGGGAGATGAAGAAGATGCAAAGTGATGGGAGAGAAAGGATGAAAAAGGTGGCAAGAGATTGGGAGGGAAGCATGATAAAGGATGAATGGATGGGGGGAATTTGAGGATGAGAGATGAAATGCAATCGAAATGCAATTTGCCATCGTCGGAGCACTGATTTTTGCTATAGCATAAGACACAAGATGCCAGGGTATGAAGAACCAAGGCGGATTAGTGTCTAATGCAGAAAACAAACATAACAAACAAGAAGGCTATCCCAACACCCCAAAGTCACGATGACCCTATTCCGCCAGCATTGGGATAACCACAAGTTAATACCGTGGTGATTGCCCCAAGATAACACAAGACCTCAAGGATCTTGGTGGGTACCACGTATGACAACCCAGAAGACAAAAGATCAAGATACACCCCATGTTGATGTCAAAAGCACACTATGATATGATGGATCAAGGCGACCATGACAAGTGATGATAGGGAGCTCAAATGATAAACAAAAGCCAAAAGCATCAAAAGATCACAATTAATTTCAAATGTCCTTTGCCATAGGATCAATCAAGGGGATGTATGGGATTGATGAGGTCTGTTAGGAAGGATGCATCCTGTTGAGACCGATGATGGATACTAAATTAAAAGATTGATATGACGCAGGATATTCAGAACTGATTGGATAGGATGATACAAGTGGATCTTGTTGTTTAAGAACCAGCTAGATAAGGGCGTAGCTTGATGATGCGACACGAGAGACATGACACAAGATAAGAGACTTCGATGGAGGGTAAAGACGGGACAGAAAATAGCAACAATGGTTGAAGACTGATGATAGGCGATAAAGGGACAAAGGAGAAAGACTGATGATGGAACGATAGATGAGAGACGATAAAGGAGCCCCGGGGGCTGATCAAGTGATCGACCTTGCCTACATGAAAGCGCAGGGGCAACGTAGTTCGACAAAAGGCTAACGACAAACCATGATGGAGATCGTGATGGATGACCAAGATAGGATGGAGATCAGGAGAAAAGTGGACAGTATTGATTAATGATGGATGGAATATGATAGATGATAGAGGATGGACAAAGTAGAAAGATTGATGATAGGTGATAAAGGGACAAAGTGGACAATGAAGACTGATGATGGAACAACATAGACCTATTGGAGTGGATTGGAGGATAGTGACTAGACAAAGCTCAGGGATGGGATAGTTATCCAAATCATTAAAGATGAAGTGGGCGGATGACATGATAGATAGATGAATGATGAGATGATGAACGATGAGATGATGAACGATGAGATGATGAACGATGATATAGAAAAGATGTGCAAAAGAAGCAGAAGTGATGACGATAAGATAGATGACGTTGGATTGTATGGGGAGAGTGCAGATCATGAAGCTCTGGGATGGAATAGTTAGCTAAATAATCAAAAGATGAATTGGGAGGATGATAGAATAGATAGATGGATGATGAGAAAGGATAGGAGATGGAGAAGATGGAAGAGTACTTAAAATGATTAAATGATTGATCAAGATTATTGAATGAGAGTGTGAAATGATAGAAGGAGGTTTGATGAATGTGTGAGATGATAGGAGATTCGATGAAGTTTTGAGATGATAGATATCCAAAGATCGTGACTACAGATGGATTAAAGCTCAGATTAGGGGTTTGGTTAAGCTCAGATTGGGATGGGATTAAAGCTCAGATGAGGATTGGATTGAAGACTAGAATGATTGGAGGATGTGATGGGATGAATTCTACACCAAGTTCCGGGGTGTAAAGGGCATAAAGTGTTGACAATCAGAATTTTCCAAATTTGGCAATTTTCAACATTTGTCAAATTTTGCCATTTTAGGAAACTTCATGCTCGTATGTTTGAGAGTCCCAATTTTTTCCAAGTAATACCCATTGGTGAGATAGGATGAATTGCCAAATAACATCCTAGATTCAGGATATGCATTTTGAGTTATGAGCGAAAACAATTTTTCAAAAAACATGAAATTGAGATTTTGGGGGTGAAGATGAAAGTTTGAGGCCCCAAAAATGGGTCAAAACGGGCTCCAACCAGTTTCTAAGAAACTGGTTGGGAATCCACTCGTTAGCTCAAAACACAACCACCCGTAAAATTTCAGCTCAAACGGACACCCGAGTCAAAAGTTATGGCCTCCAGAAGTTTTGGTGTAAAATCAAAACCCTAAAAAATATGGTTTTTCGATAAATTTTGAAAATTCCAAGACATGGGTTTTGTCCGTGGCGTCGAAAGGAAAAAT
>VDFB02128490.1:0-59533 GCA_007258455.2 Sequoia sempervirens | reverse complement strand
ATTTTATGCATTCTATTATCTTTGTTCAAAATATCAGATTAAGGTTTTTGGGTCGTTAGCACGCCCTATGAGTTTCTAGTTACAAACTTTGTTCTCAGTCTGTACGAGATGCTAGCATGTCCCTAAAATGATAGTGTGCCACACTGTCATCCGAGTCTCACACTATCATCCTTTTCCCAAGAGCTAGTTGGTCTACAATCTGAGACCTTTGTGGTTTTCTCACCTAATTCCCAAAATCCTTCTTTCCTGAAAAATATAAAATAGAGTCTTGTTTGTCTACCATTTTCCATCCCCTTCTTTCATCCTTGTTATTGAGGTAGTTGAGGGCAATTCGCTCCCTTTAGACCTTGTTCGTCTTGGAACTTGGGAGTAGTTAATCCACTCCTCTACAATAAGAAATACAAATAGTAAAAATTTCATCCTCCTTACAATTTTTTTACCTACTTTACTATCATTCTAGACTTTAGAATCAAATACAAAATTAACAATAATAAATTACATCTATAAAATAATATTAAATAATAATATTATATAATATTTGAGTTGATTTTTTTTCAACCACTCATATAACTATTAAATACCTATTAAACTACTTAAATTATATTCAAGTGAAAAATACTAAAATACTAAATTAATTAAAATATTAATATAAAATTACTCATCAATTGTATAATGTAATGTTCTAAAATGAAAAAATAAAATAAAATAGAGTTTTTCATAAATTTAACAAAAAAATAACTTTTAAGCTATAGAACAAAAAAATAAGGGAGTTAATAAACAAAAATATAGTAAAATAGAAATGATTTTAAAATTGATTCTTCTTCTACATAGAAGATAGTACAATCATGTCACTTTCTCATTGAACAACATGACTTCTTTATTTTAAATTATTTTTATTTATCTTTTGTATGATTTGATGTTTTGTATAAAACTTCTTTTGATATGTCTATTTATATTATTATATTCTTAAAGGAGAAGTAAAATAGTTTCATTATTGTATTGGATTGTGGTCAATTTAATTGTGTTGGATTCTTTATCTAAAATAATTTTCTTAGTTAAAAATATTAGGTGTTATCTTGTTTTCTATTTTTCTATTTTTTTTTTCAAATTGAATATACACCATTATTATACAAATTTATTGAACATCGTATTCTTATATATATTTCATTAAGTATATTAGCCCATCAAAAAATGTTAGAATTTAGAATATTTAACGAAAGCTACCAAATTAAAACCCTTTTGTATCATGTATGAAAACCAAAAGCTCTAAAATTGAAGAAGTATATTTCTTATCTTCTATTTCAAAACCACCACAAACTAAATTGACTATATTTAAGCATGAATGGAGTGACATCATATATTGAAATCAAATTTTAATTATTCAAATCCTTCTTCTTGAATACTAATTCCATGCTAAATAATAAATTATAAAAAATTAAACCTTTTAATTTTTATCATATCATAATACAAAAAAAAAAAACTTTAATACATATTATTAAACATAAAATAATTAAACTAGATAAACGGTTTAAAATAAAGAATTTTAAGTGAGGTTCCATGACTTTTTGGTTTAATTTATAGTCTATGTGTTTCCTTCTAGACCTCATGGTGTGTGATGGTGTAAATTCTTTGGTTTTAACATCATATAAAAGTATTTATATAAGAGAAGACTACAATAGATTCTTTTTCTTATAAATAAAAATTAAAAAAAATAAAGAGATGTTGAACTATGTATTCTCCCCTAAATATCGATTCCCTAGTTGTCTAATAAGTAAAACTAGCAATTGCACCTTGGTGTGCAATGGGTACGCCGAAGAGTTGTTGAAGGTCAATTAAGAAAAAAATTGGTTTATTTTTGCTTACATTTGTGCAATAGATGATATCAATTAGTAGACCATTTATAAATTGTTTTTTAGTGCAACAAAGGTCTCAATGGAGAAGTGATAGCTTCAAATCAACTATGCATCCACTTATAAGGATCCAAACATGACTAAAATAAAACTTCTAAATTAGGAAGATAATCAAGTTTCATTACAAAAAGGGTCATGTTATGTTTGCAATAGGGAGAGAGGGAGAGATAGGGATATACAGAGAAAGAGACAAAGGGGGAAGAGAGAGAGAGAGATGGATATAAAGGAGAGTGAGTGAGACAAGTAAATGATGGAGAGAGAGAGAGAGAGGGGGGGGAGAGGGAGATATATAGAGATAGAGAAGGATAGGGAGAGAGAAGGATAGGGAGAGAGACAAAGATAGATAGCGAGAAATGAGTAAAAAAGAGATAGAGAGAGGAGGGGAAAGAGGGAGATAAAGAGATAGATCAAGAGAGAGAGAGGTAGAGATAATGATATATAAATAGAGAGGGGGAGAGAGATATGGATATAGACATAGAGAGGGAAACAAATCTAGAAAGAAGGTGACATAGACAAGTAATAGAGAGGGAGGTATAGAGAGAAAGGGAGAGAAAGATAGAGGGGAAAAAATAGAGATAAATATACAGATAGGAAGGGAAATACAAGGATTGTGTGTGTATATGAGCTAGAGAGAGAGAAATAGAGGAGGGAGAGGGAAAGACAGAAATAGACACATGATAAAGAGAGGGAGGGAGAGAAATAGAAAGAGGGAGTGATGGGAGAGAGAGAGAGAGGGGGGGAGATGAAGAGATATAGAGATAAAGATATAGGAAGTGATATATAGAGAGGGTAGAGAGGGATATATAGATAGAGAGAGATGATGGTAAGGTACATAAATGGGCTATAGGAAAATTCACCGCCAGCAATTCACCGATGAAAAATTCACCATCAATAATTCACTGCGGAAAAATTCATTGCCACCAGCAATTCACCGCCATGGAAAATTAACTGCCAAAAATTCATGCAATTAATTTTTTGCGCGGTGAATTGTCATGGTGGTGAATTTTCCCGTGGTGAATTGTTGGCGGTGAATTTTTCGTCGGTGAATTGTCGATGGTGAATTTTTCGTCGGTGAATTGTCGTATGCCACATAAATGGTATATATATAAGTAAATCTATATTAAAAACATTGAGAGATATCAATATTAAATTAATTATTTTGACTTTAGGACAATTTTAAAAACATGGTAAACAATTTAAATGATAAATCATAAACGTGATCTATATTATTATTTTAAAAATAATAAAAAAATTATTAATAAAATAATATATATCCTTAATTTATTTACTTTTAGTTTCAATTATAAAAAATACTTATTTTTAAATTGGAATTTTTTTAATATAAATATAATATAAGAGAACTTAAAATGGTATAGATTGCAGTATAATATAAAATATTAAGGAAAATAACTTTTAATATAAATAAAATATAATATTTAAATTTAAATTGTATAAATTTTATATAATTTGAATATTATTAGATCGAATATATAAGTTGATCTAAAAAATTTGTTGCAATCATATTTAGATTTTGTATATGTTAATTTAACTTGTACTATATAAATGAATAATTTTTAGTATAGAATATTCTATATAATAGTAATAATATAATTTATATATATTATTATAATAAATTTAATTATATTATATATAATTTGATTTATATTATATAAAGTATATTATATTATATTTATATATCAGTTTATTTGTATTATTTATAAATATATTAATTATTAATTATACTATAAATTATAAAATATATTATATTATAATAATAAAATTTAATTTGTATTATATAAAAATCATATATTGTAATTTACGCATATTGTTTAAAAAGAATTTAACTATATATTAATAAATTATCAAAATATGTTATAAATACCTATACATTGGGTGGGTGCAATGGGGGGGTTGAAGAGGTGTGAAAGAGAGAGAGAGGGGGGATAAGGAGATAAGAGATAGAAATGAAAATAGAGGTAGAGATGGAGAAAAAGAGGGGTATGAAGGGAAGGAAGGGGAGAATAAAGAGAGAGGAGAGAGGGATCGATAGAGATGGAAGAGATAAATTTATGGATGGAGAGAGAGGAAGAGAGAAAGATAAAGATATAGAAAGGAAGTGATATAAAGAGAGGTAGATAGAGGAATATATATAGGGGTAGAGAGAGATGGAGAGTTGGAGAGATTGAGATAGGATGTGAGATAAAAAAAGAAATATAGAGAGATAGAGATTGAGAGGCAAAGATATATTGATATAGAGGTCTAGGAAGAGGGAGAGAGATTGGTGGATAGAGAGAGGGAGACATGTGTAGAGATAGAGGGGGGAGAGAGGGAGAGAGGGAGAGGGAGAGATGAAGATAGAGAGAGATAGGGAGATAGAGATGGAGAGATAGAGAGAGATAAAGAGATAGAGATCTGGTGAGATAGAGTGATAGAGAGATAGAGATATAATGAGACATAGAAAGAGGGGGATGAAATATAGATAGAGAGACATACACAGAGAGACAAAGATATAGATAATTGGAGATGGAGAGAGGAAGAGATAGAGAGGGAAATATAAATAGGGGGAGATAGAGAGAGGGAGAGATAGAGACATATAGCAAGAGAAAGAGAGAGAGATAGAGATATGAGAAGATAAATGGAGAGGGGTAGAGATAGAGAGATAAGCGAGATAGGGAGGGAGTGAGGGAGAGAGATGGAGAGAGATAAAGAGAGGGGGAGATAGAGTGAGGGATGGAGAGAAAAGGAGAGAGCTAGGTAGAGGGAGACTCTCTACTCTCCTCTATTTGACATGTCTTATATTTTTATCTTTCATTCCCTCTCTCCACTTACCTCTTTCTCTCTTTGTTTCATAAGACACATAGAGATAGGGAGATAGAGGTAGAGAGATATACATAGAAAGAAATAGAGAGGAGCGAGAGGGAGATAGATAGATATATAGAGATATAGAGTAGGATAGATCAAGTGAGTTGGAGAGAAATAGAGAAATAATGATATATAGATTAGAAAGATATAGGAAGTTGATATATAGAGAGAGGTAGAGAGGGTTATATAGATCTGAGAGAGAGAACATGAGAGATGGAGGGAAAGATGGAGGGAATAAGAGAGAGTTAGAGAAAATAAAATATAGATAGATAGGGAGAGGGAGGGAGATAGAGAGGGAGAGATGGGAAGATACAGATAAAGGGTGCAAGAGTGAGAGATAAAGGAGGTGATAGAGACAAGTAGTAGAAAGAGAGAGGGAGAGAGGAAGCAAGGTAGAGAGGGGGAGAGATAAAGAGAGAGATAGAGATAGAGATAGGAAGTGAGAAACAGAGAGTGTGAGTGAGTTAGAGATATAAAGATACATATAGGGAGGAGAAACATGGAGTGTCTGTGCGTGTGTGTCTATGTGTGATATGGAACCTGTTGTAAGCATCGGTGAATCACTTGGAGCTGGAGGTTCTTGCAAAATCAGTCCTTTCTCAATGAACATGTGATGCTCATGGTCTCCATTATTTGCATTGGAAACAATCCTTGCTTCATCTCCCCACGAAGATGTCCACTAAGAAATGATTTAGGCAAAATTGCACATGCTGGATGTTGTTAATTACAAATCAAACCAACCTGAATGACACATATTCAAGCCACATAGGAACACACATAACCACATAAAAATTAATGGGTGAGATCATTTCTATCATCTTCTATATTTAAGGAGCATCCTTAGTCATTGATCACCAAGATTAGGGTGTTGGATGACACATGTTGATGTAACTATATAATATATTTATATTTTGTATACTAGAATATGTATTATAAATAAATATAATAAATAATATAAATCTAATACCAAATAATATATAAATAATATAATATAATATATTATTTATATATTATAGAACATACAATATAAATACAAAGATAATGTAATATCTAATATAAATATATAAATAATTTATATATAGTATAGTATTATATTATTTATGTATTGTATAACTTAAATATAAATATAATAAATGATATAGTAATATATAAAATAAAATATAAATATAATTCATATCAAGTAATGCTTAGACATGGTAATATTCAATGGGAATTTGTTGGAAATGGAGCATGTTATCTTCGTATGAATAAAAAAAATCTTAAGGGAAAAAAAGGGAAAGAAAAGCGAGGCCAAAAAAATCACTTTAAAATGAAATCAAATATCTTTAATTTGTTTCATATTCCCAACTCCCAAGTGTGCGTAATATGCTTTAGAGGACAACCGAGAACTGAGCAACAGGTGGATGAGGGAGCCAAAATAAATGTACGAGAGGTGCTTTCCATCAGATTTACCGATCCATTTGGATTCATTTCATTGCATTTCATTTCATTTTTCTCAAGTTTTGAATACACAACTTTTTTTTTAATTTATGTTTTAAAATTGTGAGGGCTAAGATTGATTCCATCGTCTCCCATGCTTCTCCAAGGTTTCAAACCGTCGATGGCCAAATTCGGGTGACAATGTTCAAATAGGATACGCCAATTTTCCATGCAACTCAGCTTTTTACCTCCACACTCCTATTTTATAGACATTTTATGACTATGGAGTCTTTTATTTTGGCTAACAATCTTCCAATTAAGGTGTGGTATTTGAAGATTTTTTTTATGAGAATCTTGTTGAGTGGAGAGGCTGATGCCAATCTCTTATGGTGTAATCCATCAAGATAAGTTGTCATTCTCTACATCATCAACTAGGTGATATTTTCTTTGGCCTAATTTGGTGTTTGCAAAGCATTTAGCAAAGAGTCAAAACACAAAATATATTTTTGTTGTACCTTCCAAGTTCCACACGGTTCAATAGAATCAGTCAAAATCCTTTTCTAAAGGAGCCAATATCTTCTTCTCCTCCATACGGCTAGCACAAGACTTATATGGTGAACAAAGATCACACCTTATCGGGCAATAATATATCGGTCAAATCGTACAATGATGGCGGAAAAATCTTTACATGCCCTTCAAATGGAGAAAAACTATTGGTGGAAATAATGTCACTACATTTGTTTGTACAACATGGTTGGGCTGTGATGGAAAGCCATTAAAACATGCACGATGTTGGGATTAAGGTGTCTCAACCTTAGAGTCTCAACATGGTGAATTATTTTTAATTAATTGTTACATAATTATTTTTATTCTAAGTTATTAACTTCCTAAGTTGTCATTCATCTTTGTGGGACCTGTTTGTGAGGTGGCATCCTACATGGCAGGGGATGAGATGGCATAATCACTTTTTTTTTAGAAAGTTGGAACTCACTTGGAAGATACTATATTTTGGGGAGATGTCATATTGTAGATATCGAAATTTGGTTTAAGCCTGCGACTTCCATATTCTTCATATTTCATATTCTTTAGGGTCATTGATTAAATAATCTTAATTATTTAATTAATTCATCTTCTATTAATTCATCTTAACATTAATTCTTCTATTAATTAAATAATCTTAATTATTTAATTAATTCACAATTTTCTTTATTCTATCTGATTAATTAAATAAACGCTTTTTATTTAATTATGTTACTAATTAACCTTATTCTTCTTGTTAAATTAAATAAATTCTTATTTAATTTACTCTTTATCATATTTCAACTATAATTAAATAAATTCATTTAAAATCCCTTCGTCATTTAATTAAATAAATATTATTTATTTAATTATTCTTCAAATATCAAGTCTTGAATTAAATGAATTATTTAATTCATTAATTCTATTTTAACGCATTCTTCTATATTTTAGATAATTATGTGAGTTATCTAAGTATTCACTTTTACTCGACTCGACATCTATTTTAATCGTTCAGTTAACTATTGATTCGATGTCTGAGTGGCATCCTCGAGTAATCTCTTCATCAAATCATGCAATCGTCCAGTTCTAACTCATTTGCGTGTACATGCATATTAATTAAATATTCTTATTTAATTAATTAAATGTTGTGCGTGCATTCAAACAGAGAGTCATTATAATCAATCTTCATCTTTGTCATGCAAAGATATTTTGTATGTTTTCGAATGCCGAACTGAAGATTAAATCATTTATTTAATCTTTAATTCTATTTCTAATTGGTATCACTCATGTCAATACTGACAGTTATCTAATTGCATGTCTAATCTGTCAATCTCAACCGTTCGTTAATCTTTCGATCTTGGCCTGTCGTTCGAATAATCAATTTTCTATAAATTGATTTGTCATTCTTCATTCCACTCTCTCGCGAAATCTCTTTCGAAATCAAAATCTTATGAATCTTGTGAGCACTCAATCTTGAATCTTCGATATTTTGCTAATCATTATCTTAGGCTATACTTGCACGAACTTGAAAATCTGAGGGCAATTATACTATACAAGCAAAATGGAGAAGGGAAATCGAGATGAATCATGGAAATACGTTTGGAATTGGTGAGATTGTTCTAGTTTTAATTACGTTTTTACTTTCCCATGTTCTTTGTTGCTTAACGAATGAATTTGCATTTTAGATTTAGTATTGTATGCATGTGTGCTTCTAATCTTCTACTGTTGTCTATTGTGCAAGCCTTTTTATTTTCAGTGTTACATTTGGTGAACCCGACGTGAAGACACCATCTTCGCGGATCCATAGATATTTTATTTTCGTTTTTGCAAGTTTTTCGTAGGGAACGACGCATGTGAAGTTTTCTACACCGCAATTGAATTTATAAACCGCATCTGATAGAAAAATGACGCAATTGAAGTTTCTGAACCGCAAGTGATTTCCCGAGCCACAACTAAAAAATAAACGATGCATCTGACTGGTAACGAAATGACGCAATTGACTGGTAAAATTTTATTTTCGTTTCCCGCAATCTAAAATTTTCAATTGATTTTTGTGTTACTGATATCTTATTTTCAGCGTGTGGCCTTTTCAGAGTTAACAAGCTTTTTGCAGGACGATTGACGAAGACAATATTGAAAATTACTAACAATTTTTTCTGCAGGACGTTTGTCGAAGACCCTAGTTAAATTTGAAACAGATTGTTTGGTAGCGTAGAAAATCTTTTGTTTGGATTAAAATTAACAAGTTTCTACTGTGTTTGGTGTGAAAGCACAAGTTTGGTCACCCTTACGACTTGGTACATCGAAGTATCCTCTCCCCTTGCGCATCCATGCGATCTTGGGTGTAAGAGAAATGGTTACCAACTCTAGAACTTGGGCCTGTTCTGGTGGGAAAAAGTACTCACCCTAGGACAACTCAAACCGGTAGCACCCTAAACCCGAGGGACTTCCAACCAATATATAAAAGTGGGTTCTTGGGGAAACCCCAAGAATCACGAGTGTGGTTCTAATGAGATGGATCCGAAAGGGGACTCATGCTATATGGATCACACCCCACAAATAGAATGCCTAAATTAAACACCTTTTTTTTTTAGAGACCAACCTATTTGTGACCATTGCTTGGTATTAGTGCAGGGTATAGTATCATGCCCGAAGATACTCACTACTGATCCCCTTGAGTAGAGATAGTAGTTCTTGGGAGGTCATTGCCCAAAGAATTTGGAATTGGTGTGCTCGAAAGACGTTAATGAGCTATGGAGGGGAGCCAATGCCACCAAATTCCTAAGCTATCCGCTCTCGAGAAGGAAAGGTGTTCATCACCAATCCGGGGTATAATAGGTGGGCTATACCAAGTATACAAACCCTAGGCCTTTGGCCTATTAGGATGTGCTTGTCTGTTGTCACTTTAAATGTTCTTGGAGTCCAAAATTGAAACTAAAAACACTTTGTCTTACGATTGTCTTTGATTGTCAGAATTTGATCACAGAAAACGAAGTCAATTTAAATTTCATGTCACTAAAAATTCACAGAGAGACGCAATTGTTCACCAGAAACACACATCTGATTTTTAGAGTCGCATCTGTTAGGTTTTGAGTCGCATCTGTAATTTCTGAGTCACATCTGTCAGTTAGAGTCGCATCTGGTAATTCTGAGTCACATCTGTCAGTTTAGGCCGCAACTGTTAAACTTGAACCGCATCTGTTAATCCTACGACGCATCTGTCTGATTATCAGAAAGCCAAAATTTAGAGTCGCTGTCTAGTCAACACGTCTGCACCAGTTTCAGTTGTCTTCACACAAACAATCCTTGAACATAAACCTGAAACGATTTTCTCAATTTTGCATCCTTTAGGGTCATTTAGTTATTTCCATAGTTGTCTTTAGTTAAAGTTTAGCCTCATCTTAGGGTACATATTACCTTGCATTAGACTTCTAGAAAGGTCACTTTTACAAACTTTAGGAGTAGTCCACCATCTATACTCTAGAAAAGTCATAGTGTTAACAAAATTTGTCATTGAACCTAGTCCTATCATCTTATACTTTGTCCTACAGAGAGTCCTCCTAGCTCATCAGTCTAGTTAGGAAACTCAACTTGTCTTTAATCCTCGTCCTACATTGGTTCCTTGACTTAACTAAATTGACACCTTGGTTTGAATTTAGGTAGTTGGTCCCTTCACCTTGGGTTTATAGAACTGATCACTTTAGGGTCTTACTTAGAATTTTGCACCTTTAGAGTCTAGACTAGTGTCATCCTAGGACATCCCTTATTTTGCATAAGAAAATCCCAAAAACATAGACTAGGGTCATACTGTTCATACATATAGTCTTGCATTTCCCGCATATTGAGCCTGTCTTACATGGTTGAAATTAGGTCTAAGAGAAGAGAGAGAGAAAACATGTCGAACCCAAGCGATTTCATCAATCCATTTTCTTCAAGACCTCATAAGACTCTATTAGACAAATTCACCACTAGAAACACTCAAGGACATGCTACAACAGAAGACATTGAGGCTGCCGCATAGGACCCTAAGTTTGCCTCTTTTGTAGATGAGTACCAAGCAAATGATCGACAATGATATTTAGCCAAATTGCTAGCTGAAGGCACTACCTTACCTCCAGGATTTGACATTAGCACCTTACAAACTCAACCTACACAAGGGACAAACACCACAACTGCTAGTAATGCTATACCTCATATAAGCACAACTATGCCATCTAGCACATCTACATAGAGTACGATAGTCCATACTTCCCCATTTGGTACTTCTGGTACGACATCTGGATTTAATTTCACTATAGGGGCATCATCATCCACTCCCTCTAGTCCTCTTATTGGGAGTAAAAGACCTAAAACATCAGCCCATACATCTTATGTCAGTGTTATGAGTGCACAATCAACGACTGTACCTACTGCTAGCATTATGGGTACCTTACCACAGTCGATGGCCATACCTAGTGCCCAAATCACTAGTACTATACCAAGGATTACGCAAATAGGGGGCGTTCCCTCCTTCCAATATGGAAATCAAAATCCACCCTTCCAGACTAGCAGTCAAAACCAATTTACATCGGTTCTGAATCAGAATCCTTTTTCACAGATTGGTAGTTAGAATCCATCCACATAGATTCCACGTCAAAACCAATTTACATCAGTTTCGAATCAGAATCCCTTTTCACAGATTGGTAGTCAAAATACATCTACACAAATTCCCCATCAAAACCAATTTACATTAGTTCTAAATCAGAATCCCTTTTCACATATTGGTAGTCAGAATCTATCTACATGGATTCCAGGTCAAAACTACTTCACATCGATTCCAAATCAGAACCCTTTTTTACAGAGTGGTCCTCGAAATCCGTTTACACAGAATCTAGGTCAACACCAATTTATGCCGATTCCAGACCAAAATACATTTACTAACATTCTGAATCTGAATCCACCTCAGATGCAAACGTTCAATCAAAACCCATCACAAGACTTTGGATTTCAGAATACATACATGGATCCACATAATCCTCCTAGCACATCTTTGACCCAAGTTGACATCCTACAAACACAAATGCACGCATTACAAATGCAAATGGATAACATGTCGGTGTCAACTAAGAAATCATTTTCAACAAAGGACATATGCCCATTCCCTTTTGATAGATCATTGTACATGACACCTTTCCCTCATGGATATGTCATACCAAATCTTCCTAAGTACAATGGCAAACAAAATCCAGTAGAACATATCAGGGAATTTTCTACCATATGCATAGATGTCGTGTATGACCCCACTTATCTTATGAGACTATTTCCACGAAGTCTTGTAGGAATTGCACTAGAATGGTTTTCGGGTCTAGATTCTGGCATTAGATCTTGGGGGGAACTAGTTAAGAAATTTGTGGAGCAATTCTCCTTCAACATTGACCATGAGATAAATATAGCAACCTTGTGCCACACAACGCAAGATGAAGGGGAAACATTCATTTCTTTCTTCCAAAGATGGAGAACTATTGCTAGTAGGTGTCCTGTCGAGATACCCGAAAAACAAAAGGTTACAATGTTTCAAGAAAACCTTCATCCAAAACTTAGGAGTAACTTAAGGGTACATTGTTGCATATCTTTTTCAGAACTAGTGGGAAAAGGGGTGATAATAGAGAAGGATCTCATTGAAAAGGGTGAACTCAAGATGACAACACCCAATCGAAACCCGATCGTACAAAACACCCCCACGGATAGAAACAGATTTTGGTCTCGCAATAAAAATGTCACAAATGATGGGGTGGTTGATGCTAAAACAGTACAAGCAGGACCCCTCCTCACATTACAAGGGCCTCATAACTTTTCCAACATGCTTACTGCTGCCAATCAACCTCCCAACATGGTCCAAAATACTCAATGTCCACAACCAAGGAGATTCTAGAAACGTGAGTTCACTCCCTTAGGGGAACCCATTGAGTCGGTGTTCAAACAACTGTTACAACACAACCTCATACAGCTGCAGGAACCAAGACAATATGATCCAGGATAGTTTAAACCAGCTTGGTGGGATGACAATGCCTTTTGTGATTATCATAGGACTAAGGGACATAACCTACAAAACTGTTGACAACTGAAGAATATCATACAGGATCTTGTTGACAAGAGAATTATTGAAGTTAGTGGACAAAAACAAAAGACATCGAACACTGATCATCAAGTCTTTTCAGACCCACTACATGACCATGGGAAAGGAACTGTCCCCAGTTCGAGTACTAAGACCAATATATCAGCCAATTATGCGAGTATCAAACATGATTATGATAGTGGAAAAATCATTCATTGCCTTCGCACCGCCGATCAAAACATCAATACCATTACTATCAATGCTAATCCTGAGTGTGCGGTCAATACTCATTGTACTAAGTTCACTATCCAAGGCCCTCCATCGCAAAAAACATCACAACCTTCCAAGTTACAATATAACCTACTTGACTAGTTGGGGAAGACCCCAGCCCAAATTTCAATCTTGGAATTGTTGCGTATTTCCCCTGAGCATCGATCCATCCTCGATAAGGCTTTACAGAACACCACGGTCCCTAATGACCTTGATGTCAATAATTTCTAGGAAATGGTGGGCTACTTGACCAATAATCATCATGCCACGTTCTATGAACAAGACTATGCCATAGAAAAGATGAACCATAATGACCCTTTACATCTAGAAGTCCTTGTTGATGACACCAAAGTTAGACGAGTTTTGGTAGACAGAGGAGCAGGGTTAAATCTATGCACTTTAAAACTAATTAAGGCATTAGGTATTTCAGAAGCATGCGTAGACACCACTAAGAGTATTGTCATTAAGGCTTATGATGATGAAGAACGAAAATCAAGGGGGGTGGTAACACTTCCTATCAGAATTGGTCCTGCCGTGATGGAGACAAAGTTCCAGGTCTTGGATCTCACCCTCCCTTATAACTATAGATGGTGATCCCGATCCTTTCTAGTATTGCACCAATCTAAAGGAGATCCCTCAACGCCAAGTGCCAGTCAACCAAGAGGCCTCATCGTCTAATCCATCTTCTTATGTTGACCCGTCCACACTCATTTGAACATCTATTTCACCCTCACTTCCTACCACTCCTAGGGTTGAGATCCAAGACAATGGTTGTGGAGAGTATCACATGAAGAATTCTTATTGTGTTAGCCATTTGGTTCCTCCTAAGTCATATGGTTTACCTACAACAGGTAGGGGACAGTCTATGATCACTATACATGTTCCCCCCACAACAACTTTTACTAAATGGGGTGAATTAAGCAAAGAGGTTGTAGATGCAAAAGATGTTACTTCCTGGCTGTATAAAGAAGATAATCAAGAACCCCTTTTACTTGCTCATATTCCTACAAGACTATATGGGAAGGGTTTCAAAATCATGCAAAGCAAAGGATATGATGGACAAAGTGGTTTAGGCTTAAATGAAGATGGCAGAATTGAACCAATATTTGTTTCTCAGTGGCCAAAAGGAGTGGGGCTAGGGTTTCAACCAATTCAGATTGGCGTTCCTAGTACTCCATTACCCTTACTTGAGGAAGTACGTGCTTCAGATGATATTAAGACATCTCACGAACCAGTGGACCAAAATCATTGTAACTACCTTGACTCTAATGATTATGAGTGGGATTCCTTATCCTCTACTTCTTCCATCGACCTTGACAAGTTATTTGGAGAACTTGACTTGATGTTAAGTTCCTCACCCAATCCCTTAAATTCCTGTCCACCAAAGAAAATGACAAAAGAGGAGTGGTTTAAACACTACTATTGGAAATCACTTGATCCTACCTCGTGGCAACCTAAGCCACCTATTTTCGATTGTCAAACCTTGGCATCAGGCCCACCTATTCATCCACCTAGACCCAAACCCAAGAGCAAAAAGGACTTGGTACAAGGCTTTTGTAACCACATGAATAATTCAATCTTTACCTTGACCCCATTAGACTTTGATAACTCTGACGATGACATGCCCTTAGTTTATCCCCAACTCATTGATTGGGATCAACAAGATACACCCGTCTTAGACACTTTTGAGAACGACGAAGCAATTGCTGAGTTCCTGGGATTACGTGAAGGCATACCTAATAGGGATCATAAAGCTGGTTTTACCATTGACTTGGACAACAAAGCATATTTTCGGGAATCTATTCAACCCTCTAGTCACAAAAATGAGAAAAAGAATAAACAAAATAAAAAAGATGAGTCTCTAGGTGAAAACCGAAAGGCACCTTTAGACAACGAAAAAGTAAAAAGAAAGGATGCATCTGAAGGTGAAAACCTCTCTGAGGCACCTAAGGATGGAGGTTTGAACATTGTTCCCATTGCATAGGAAAGTCACCCATGCTCATTGAAGAAACCATAGAAGTCAACATAGGCACAAAAGAGGATCCTCGACTAGTTTATTTTGCAACGTCATTGACAACAGAAGAGAAGCCTGAGTTCCACGACTTCTTTGCACAGAGACAGATAAATTTTGCTTGGTCATATGCAAACATGCTAGGATTGGATCCTAAACTTGTTCTACACCATTTTCCTTTACAACCAGGTGCCAAACCAGTAAAGCAGAAGTTGAGAAAAATGCATCTACAAATTGCTTTATTAGTCAAGGCGGAACTCAAGAAATTGTTAGACGTGGGCTTTATAAGATCAATTGACTATGCCGACTGGATCTCCAATCTTGTACCAGTCACTAATCCAACTAGGGGCATCCGCATCTACACTGATTTTAGAGATATGAACAAAGCTTGTCCTAAGGATGACTTCCCTTTGCCTAACATAGACATGATAGTTGACATGACAACAGGATATGAGATGTTGTCCCTTATGGATTGATTTTTAGGATACAACCAGATTAGAATTGCAACTGAAGATCAACATAAGACGGCTTTCACTTGTCCTTGGGGAATGTATTGCTAGAATGTTATGCCCTTTGGGCTCAAAAATGCAGGAGCAACCTATCAACGTGCCATGACTACTATCTTTCATGATCTAGTACACACTTGTATGGAGGATTATGTCGATGACCTTATTGTAAAATCCAAGACAAGGGCAGAACACTTACAGGTTTTAGACAAGATATTTCAAAGGCTGGAAAAGTATAAAGTGAGACTTAATCCAAAGAAATGTGTGTTTGGAGTCAAGTCAGGGAAACTGTTAGGTTATATCATTTCTAGACGAGGCATTGAAGTGGATCCTGCTAAGGTGAAAGCAATCATGGACATGCCACCACCCACTAATCTCAGTCAACTAAGGACATTACAGGGAAGGTTGCAATCCATCAAAATATTTATAGTGCAACTAGTAGACAAGACACATCCTTTTCAACATCTACTTAAGAAAGGAGTACCCTTTGCATGGACATCTAAGTGTGGAGAGGCTTTTCAATTGATTAAAGAATATTTACTCACACCACCTATTTTAATGCCACCTGTTGAAGGAAGACCATTGATTCTTTATATTACAGCAACCCATTCATCACTCGGAGCATTGCTTGCACAAAATGACGATGAAGGTCATGAAAGGGCAGTCTATTATATCAGCCGGACTTTGGTTGGTTACGAGCTCAACTATAGTAACATTGAACGTGCTTGTCTTGCAGTAGTATTTGCTACCCAAAAACTAAGGCACTACATGCTAAACCATCAAACCATGCTGATTGCTAAAATAGACCCTCTAAAATATCTTCTCAGCAAGGGAGCATTAACAGGACAACTGGCCAAGTGGGTTATCATACTTAGTGAGTATGATATCCAGTATGTAGAAAGGAAAGCTATTAAATGATAGGTCATTGCTGATCAGTTAGCTGACACACCCCTACAGGCAGATCACCCATTAGTTGCAAACTTTCCTGATGAGTTCATATTCACATTTGACACAAACATAACATGGAAACTATACTTTGATGGCTCACATACAAATCATGGTTTAGGAGTGGGTATACTGTTTATCACACCACAGGGGGATTCCATCCCTAAGTCATTCAGGATTGCATTTCCATGCACTAACAACATGGCGGAATATAAAGCTTTAGTGACCGGTTTACGCATGGCAGTCAAGTGGAAAATCAAGAACCTACAGGTATATGGTGATTCTCAACTAGTAATCAGATAGGTAAATGATTATTATGAGACTAAGGATGAGAAGCTTACTCCATACAAGTGTATGGCTGATAGTTTTAAAGAGTACTTTGACAAAGTCAAATTTCATCAAATACCTCAGGTTTTAAATAGGGCAGCAGACGCTATGGCTACAATTGCATCACTTCTTGACATTCCTAACAACGTGCCTAAGTTTGAGTTCTTGGTCGAACAACGTTTGGTCCCAGCCTACAATATCCCAGATTCTGAAATGGTGTGTGACATTGTTGGTCCTGATTCCCCATGGTACAAAGAAATCTATGATTACCTTCATGCCAAAGTCATACCCATTGGCCTATCCAATAACCAACGTAGGACATTCCTCGACAAATCAGCCAAATACACCATCGTCGGAGACACCCTATATAGACGTGCCTTAGATAATACCCTATTGAGATGTCTTGATTCTACTGAAGCACAAACAACCTTGCATGGGGTGCATGAGGGTATATGTGGTTCCCATTCTAGCGGTCCTACCTTAGCCAAAAAGGTTATGAGACTGGGTTATTACTGGCCTACTATCGAAAAAGATTCATATGTCTTTGTAACGAAATGTCGCCAATGTCAAGTTCATGGAGATTTGATACATGCCCCAATACAAGAGCTCTGTCCTATCACGTCACCATGGCCCTTTGCCCAATGGGGACTTGACCTCATAGGTAAGATCCACCCCACATCATCTAATGGACACAAGTTCATTATCACTGCCACTGAGTACTTTACGAAGTGGATTGAAGCTATTCCTATGACATATATTACTGGCACACATATTTCTAGATTTATCTTGAACTATATCATCTGTCGGTATGGTGTCCCTCAGTCCATAATCACTGATAATGGCCGCCCATTTAAGAACCAAGAAGTCCGTCATCTGTGTGATCAATTTCATATCCAACATCACTTCTCCACTCCATACTACCCCCAAGGTAATGGCCAAGCGGAGGCGTCTAACAAGACCATCATTCAAATCCTCAAGAAGACTGTCAGTGATGCTGGTCGGGACTGGCATTTACAACTTAACCCTGCCTTATGGGCCTATCTCACAAGTATCTGTACTCCCACTGGTGCTACCCCATATTCACTTGTTTTTGGTTATGAAGCCATTCTACCTATTGAGGTCGATATTCCTTCCCTAAGGGTATCTTTGAAAGGCCACATTGATGATGAAGAGTACCGAGTGTCGAGACTCCATGAGCTAGAATTTCTAGATGAACGAAGACAGAAGGCACTAGACCACCTCCAAGCATATTAGAATCACCTTCGTTGTAGCTATAATAGGAGGGTCTTAAACAGAAATTTTGACATTGGTGGCCTGGTTTTAATGGAGAACCCAAAGAGAGAAAAATCAGGAAAGTTTGAACCTAACTGGTTGGGACGTTATGTTGTTACAGAAGCTTTTGGATCAGGAGCGTACCGACTCTCTACTCCTGAAGGCGAACCATTGTCCTCACCAATCAATAGTATGCATCTGAAGAAGTTCTACACATAGCTTCTGGGAGCCTTTGTCTTATTTAGCAAAAATACAAAAAAAATAGAAAATCAAAAAAATTGTTATCAAGGTGAAAACCTGGCAAACAGGCGTCTTGGTAACACCAAAAAAATTAGTTAATATGGAAAATAGTAAAGACAACTCATTCATCCAATGGTGAAAACCACTTTGGTGGTGCCTTGGATAGGTAACATGGCGAAAACCTAGCAAACATGCGTCATGTGTACTCAACTCTGCTCCTTTGTCTACTATTATTCTAATCTATCTTCTACATATTCCACATCATTGTATATATACCTACCCTGTACATAGTACACTTCATTGTCCATAGTCCATTATCCTGTACATATTACCTATCCCTATACATATCCCTTATTTTTCCTGTCCAACGCTTGTATATACCATTCATAATAAGTGGTAGTCTTTCCCATAACTTGGAATGATTGACATCGAGAGCATTTCATATCCCTCATTTCACCCTATTCATAGTCAGTTGGTATTATACTCGACTAGGGGAAAACACTTGACATGTGTCATATTAGTTCTTACATTGGTTCTGTTGAAGACGTAAAATCATGGAAAATCCACAAACATCGCAAAATGACTTGAGAAAACACAAAAACATCGAAAAACTTCAAAAATCCAAAAAACAGAGTCAAAGTCAGTCGCACGTGTCAGTCTTTATCATTTTTCGAACTATGTTGCCTCTGTGAATGGACGTAGGCAAGGCCATCTGCCGATGTGCCCCCAAGGCATTAGGTTAGTCCGTTTAGGTTGGTTTGTATAAATTCATGAGTCAATCCATATGTCTATATGACAAGGTCATTGGTCGTGTCAAACTACGAGGTCTCTGCATGTATAACGTAGGCAAGGCCATCAATCGATGAGCCCCTGAGGCCGCACTAGGTCATTCCATTAGGGTTCGTCACTTTCACTTTCACACACGTCTTTTATTTGTAGTCAGTCTTGTCAGTCGCAATCAAGTCGAACTACGAGGTCTCTGCATGTACAACATAGGTAAGGCCATCAATCGATGAGCCCCTGAGGCCGCATTAGGTCAGTCCTTTAGGGTTTTGTCGTCACACACAGTCAATTGTCCACACATCATATTAAGTCATGCATTAATATGGTGAACAAGTCAGCAATATTTCTGAGTCAAATCAAACACCTTGCCAAACAAAACAACCAAAATAGATCAACTACAGTCTGCTACAGGATGTGTCCTTCTTGGAAACAGACGTTATCAAAACAGTCAACCTATGTCTTATTCAGGATGAGTCCTTCCTGCATAATCGACAAGGTCAAATATAGCCTTACACAGGTTATCACATCAACGGCATCTGACTCAACGTCTTATACGATACATGTCTTTCTGAAACTAGGCTTTGTCATGCCTTATACAGATAGTCATAACATCGAAACCAGACTCGCAGTCTTATTCGGTATGTGTATCTCCTGAAATCAGGCTCTACCAATCAACAAATCAAACAAACAAATCATGTTTTGGCAAATATTTTATTGGCTTTTGGACTTTATGGCTTATTTATCTTATCATTTATCTTGAATTGATGATTGGGATTCATGTTACTAGCTTTCTCAAGGATGTCCCATGAAGGATTTAGAGAAGCAACGATGTATCAGAATTCTATTTTTCTTTGACTGCTGCCTGTTGACTGTCTTTTAACTTTGATTTTGAGTCATGTTACTAGTTTCCTCAAGGATGTCCCATGAAGGATTTAGAGGAGCAATGACATCTCATGACCCATCTTTTACTTTGTTTGTATTGCTGGAATGTTATGCCCTTCAGGCTCAAGAATGCAGGAGCAACCTATCAACGTGCCATGACTACTGTCTTTCATGATCTAGTACACACTTGTATGGAGGATTATGTCGATGACCTTATTGTAAAATCCAAGACAAGAGCATAACACTTACAGGTTTTAGACAAGATATTTCAAAGGCTGGAAAAGTATAAAGTGAGACTTAATCCAAAGAAATGTGTGTTTGGAGTCAAGTCAGGGAAACTGTTAGGTTATATCATTTCTAGATGAGGCATTGAAGTGGATCCTGCTAAGGTGAAAGCAATCATGGACATGCCACCACCCACTAATCTCAGTCAACTAAGGACATTACAGGGAAGGTTGCAATCTATCAAAAGATTTATAGTGCAACTAGTAGACAAGACACATCCTTTTCAACATCTACTTAAGAAAGGAGTACCCTTTGCATGGACAGCTAAGTGTGGAGAGGCTTTTCAACTGATTAAAGAATATTTACTCACACCACCTATTTTAATGCCACCTGTTGAAGGAAGACCATTGATTCTTTATATTATAGCAACCCATTCATCACTCGGAGCATTGCTTGCACAGAATGACGATGAAGGTCATGAAAGGGCAGTCTATTATATCAGCCGGACTTTGGTTGGTTACGAGCTCAACTATAGTAACATTGAACGTGCTTGTCTTGCAGTAGTATTTGCTACCCAAAAACTAAGGAACTACATGCTAAACCATCAAACCATGCTGATTGCTAAAATAGACCCTCTAAAATATCTTCTCAGCAAGGGAGCATTAACAGGACGACTGGCCAAGTGGGTTATCATACTTAGTGAGTATGATATCCAGTATGTAGAAAGGAAAGCTATTAAAGGACAGGTCACTGCTGATCAGCTAGTTGACACACCCCTACAGGCAGATCACCCATTAGTTGCAGACTTTCCTGATGAGTTCATATTCACATTTGACACAAACATAACATGGAATCTATACTTTGATGGCTCACATACAAATCATGGTTCAGGAGCGGGTATACTGTTTATCACACCACAGGGGGATTCCATCCCTAAGTCATTCAGGATTACATTTCCATCCACTAACATCATGGCAGAATATGAAGCTTTAGTGACAGGTTTATGAATGGCAGTCAAGTGGAAAATCAAGAACCTACAGGTATATGGCGATTCTCAACTAGTAATCAGACAGGTAAATGATGATTATGAGACTAAGGATGAGAAGCTTACTCCATACAAGCGTATGGCTGATAGTTTTAAAGAGTACTTTGACAAAGTCTAATTTCATCAAATACCTTGGGTTTTAAATAGGGCAGCAGACCCTATGGCTACAATTGCATCACTTCTTGACATTCCTAACAACGTGCCTAAGTTTGAGTTCTTGGTCAAACAGCTTTTGGTCCCTGCCTACGATATCCTAGATTCTGAAATGGTGTGTGACATTGTTGGTCCTAATTCCCCATGGTTCAAAGAAATCTATGACTACCTTCATGCCAAAGTCATACCCATTGGCCTATCCAATAACCAACGTAGGACATTCCTCTGCAAGTCAGCCAAATACACCATCATCGGAGACACCCTATATAGACGCACCTTAGATAATACCCTATTGAGATGTATTGATTCTACTGAAGCACAAACAACCTTGCGTGGGGTGCATGAGGTATATGTGGTTCCCATTCTAGTGGTCCTACCTTAGCCAAAAAGATTATGAGAATGGGTTATTACTGGCCTACTATGGAAAAAGATTCATATGTCTTTGTAACGAAATGCTGCCAATGTCAAGTTCATGGAGATTTGATACATGCCCCAGCACAGGAGCTCCGTCCTATCACGTCACCATGGCCCTTTGCCCAATGGGGACTAGACCTCATAGGTAAGATCCACCCCACATCATCTAATGGACACAAGTTCATTATCACTGCCACTGAGTACTTTACAAAGTGGATTGAAGCTATTCCTATGACATATATTACTAGCACATAGATTTCTAGATTTATCTTGAACTATATCATCTGTCGGTATGGTGTCCCTCAATCCATAATCACTGATAATGGCCGCCCATTTAAGAACCAAGAAGTCCATCATCTGTGTGATCAATTTCATATCCAACATCACTTCTCCACTCCATACTACCCCCAAGGTAACGGCCAAGCGGAGGCGTCTAACAAGACCATCATTCGAATCCTCAAGAAGACTGTCAATGATGTTGGTCGAGACTGGCATTTATAGCTTAACCCTCCCTTATGGGCCTATCGCACAAGTATCCGTACTCCCACTGGTGCTACCCCATATTCACTTGTTTTTGGTTATGAAGCCATTCTACCTATTGAGGTCGAGATTCCTTCCCTAAGGGTATCTTTGAAATGCCACATTGATGATGAAGAGTATTGAGTGTCGAGACTCCATGAGGTAGAATTCCTAGATGAACGAAGACAGAAGGCACTAGACCACCTCCAAGCATATCAGAATCGCCTTCGTCATAGCTATAATAGGAGGGTCTTAAACATAAATTTTGACATTGGTGACCTGGTTTTAATGGAGAACCCAAAGAGAGAAAAACCAAGAAAGTTTGAACCTATCTGGTTGGGACCTTATGTTGTTACAGAAGCTTTTGGATCAGGAGCGTACCAACTCTCTACTCCTGAAGGTGATCCATTTTCCTCACCAATCAATAGTATGCATCTGAAGAAGTTCTACGCATAGCTTTTGGGAGCCATTATCTTATTTAGAAAAAATACAAAAAAATCAAAAAATCAAAAAAATTGTTATCAAGGTGAAAACCTGGCAAATAGGCGTCTTGGTAACACCAAAAAATTAGTTAATATGGAAAATAGTAAAGACAAATCATTCGTCCAATGGTGAAAACCACTTCAGTGGCACCTTGGATAGGTACCATGGTGAAAACCTGGTAAACATGCGCCATGTGTACTCAACTCTGCTCCTTTGTCTACTATTATTCTAATCTATCTTCTACATATTCCACATCATTGTATTTATACCTACCCTGTATATAGTACACTTCATTGTACATAGTCCATTATCCTGTACATATTACCTATCCCTGTACATATCCCTTATTTTTCCTGTCCATCGCTTGTATATACCATTCATAATAAGTGGTAGTCTTTCCCATAACTTGGAACGATTGACATCGAGAGCATTTCATATCCCTTGTTTCACCCTATTCATAGTCAGTTGGTCTTATACTCGATTGGGGGAAAACACTTGACATGTGTCATATTGGTTCTTACATTGGTTGTGTTGAAGACATAAAACCATGGACAATCCACAAACATCACAAAATGACCTGAGAAAACACAAAAACATCGAAAAACTTCAAAAATCCAAAAACCAGAGTCAAAGTCAGTCGTACATGTCAGTCTTTGTCATTTGTCGAACTACGTTGCCTCTGTGACTAGACGTAGGCAAGGCCATCTGCCGATGTACCCTCGAGGCATTAGGTCAGTCCGTTTAGGTTGGTTTGTATAAATTCATGAGTCAATCCATATGTCTATATGACAAGGTCATTGGTCGTGTCGAACTACGAGGTCTCTGCGTGTACAACGTAGGCAAGGCCATCAATCGATGAGCCCCCAAGGCCACACTAGGTCAGTCCATTAGGGTTCGTCACTTTCACTTTCACACACATCTTTTATTTGTAGTCAGTCTTGTTGGTCGCAATCAAGTCGAACTACGAGGTCTCTGCGTGTACAACGTAGGCAAGGCCATCAATCGATGAGCCCTTGAGGCCGCACTAGGTCAGTCCTTTAGGGTTTTGTCGTCACACACAGTCAATTGTCCACACATCATATCAAGTCATGCATTAATCTGGTGAACAAGTTAGCAATATCTCTGAGTCAAATCAAACACCTTGCCAAACAAAACAACCAAAACAGATCAACTACAGTTTGCTACAGGATGTGTGCTTCTTGGAAATAGACGTTATCAAAACAATCAACCTATGTCTTATTTAGGATGAGTCCTTCCTGTATAATCAACAAGGTCAAATATAGCCTTACACAGGTTATCACATCAATGGCATCTAACTCAATGTCTTATACGATACATGTCTTTCTGAAACCAGGCTTTGTCATGCCTTATACAGATAGTCATAACATTGAAACCAGACTCACAGTCTTATCCGGTATGTGTATCTCTTGAAATCAGGCTCTACCAATCAACAAATCAAACAAAAAAATCATTTTTTGGCAAATATTTTACTGGATTTTTGACTTTATGGCTTATTTATCTTATCATTTATCTTGAATTGATGATTTGGATTCATGTTACTAGCTTTCTCAAGGATGTCCCATGAAGGATTTAGAGAAGCAACGATGTATCAGAATTCTATTTTTCTTTGACTGCTATTTGTCGACTGTCTTTTAACTTTGATTTTGAGTCATGTCACTAGTTTCCTCAAGGATGTCCCATGAAGGATTTAGAGGAGCAATGACGTCTCATGACCCGTCTTTTACTTTGTTTGTTGTCTGTGGTTTGTCTTGACAAAAAGATTGGGGAAATTTGTGCCCTTAGTATGAGTTAATGACAATCCTTGTCTGCAACTGTCTATTATTAGCAAGTGGATTACCTTGCACACCTTGACTTATCTCATATCCTGGTGTTTTTATCCATTTGTATTAGTCATGCCCAATGATGATAAAGTGCAATACCTTTTGTGATACGGAAAAATATCGAAGATTCCTAATACTAACATTTATCTTCCATCCTTTCATTCTTTGTCGATCTTTCTTTTCACACTAATAGTTCTTCTTTCTTGCATTATGACGAAGTCCTATGACATAAAACATTATATATCATCCTGCATCAACATACATGTTAGAAACATACATGCATATGTACATATCTCATATCTAGATCATCATGGCATAATAAATAATCATCATCAAATAATACATATCATAAGCATTCCATGTACAAAGCAACTGTAAATACATGCATCACATTACATTTGTATAGCATCACATGTTGTCTGCATCATACATATAACATCACATGGCATCTCATAATCATATAGGATTAACATCATATAGAATCATACATCACATAGAATCAACATTATCTCATTAACTATATAAACATCATAAAATACATATACTCATCCATCACATAGGCATATCATATAAATATCACATGTATAAATAAAGATTGTATAATCAATAAATAGACATGTATATCATAAGAATCACTGCCAAAATCATTTATATATATCGCTCAAAATGTGTCACATCACAATGTCATAATGTATCAATGGTACATGGAAACCCGCAGGCTATAAGATCAAAATACAGTGTCTCAATAAACGATACCCCTATCCTGAGCTGCCACTGCCATCATGCTGGGAGTGTGTGGGGGAATGCTGATGTGAACTCGAGGATCTCTGCGCTGAAGGAGGTCTGTCATATGGCCCTGTTCTACGTGGCTGATCCACTCCCTCTGAGCTCACTGTCTGTGTGTGGGTCCTGGTCTGGGACCTGCTACTATGTGCCGCTGAAAAACTAGGAGCCCATCTCTCTAGGGGAACCTCTGCCTCATACAGACCCTGATAATATCTCTCCCTCTCTCCAGCTCTGACCAACTCTCTGGCAAACGTAGCTGATGGTCCTGTGCATAATGCTCTGAGCTCTGTGAACCTCTGCTCAGTCTCCTACCACCAGACTATGGCCTGATCCCTGTCCATCAAGGCTCTGTCCCTCTCCATCTAATAGGCATCCCTCTCAGCCATCAATACTCTCATCTGCTCCTCCAAGGAGGCAACCTAGGCTCGCAACATATCTGTGTCGGGCTCCTCTGCCTCTGTCTCATCCTGCCGGGCCCTGTCTCTCCCATCCTCCTCCATCCAGCTCCTCCAGGATCTGATCTCGAATCTCCTGCTCATGATCATCCTCCTCCTCATCGTCCTCCTGGTAGGCACCTAGCAACCCAAGAGCATCAAGCTCTACCTCCTCTCTACCTACCTCCTCGACAACTCCCTCCTCTCTGCCTGCCTCCTCGGCACCTGCCTCCGCCTCTGCTGGGATATCTGGGATGTCTAGGATAACAGCCTCCACCGGCTGCTCCTCCTCACCACCTCTAGACACATCTAACATAGCCACATCCTCCTCTCCTCCTCCCTCCTCCCGGATCGGTGACAAGGCTGGTCCTCGTCCCCGCCGACCACGCCTCCCTCTCCTGCCTCCACACTGTCCACCTCTGCCATCATCCCCTCCATTACCATGGCCTCCTCTGTCTCCTTGGCCTCTCCCTCTACCTCGCATGCCTCTAGGATCTGTCCCACGTCGCTCTACCAGTGCTGGCTGCCCTTGATCTGTCAAGGGAATCATCCTATGTACTACCCACCACTGATCATAAGTTGGAGTGGTCCCTGGATCTACTGGTCCGTCCCTCCATCCCCATGGCAGTGCCTGTAAACCATCAATATCTACCTCCGCAGTGGCGACTAGAATCTCTAGCCCCCATAGCAAGACCTCTCGTGACGACCTGGCAAACTCGGCTCTCCCTCGAGGTACATCCTGTACCTCTCCATATTGTCTCAGGACCCGATCTGGCAGCTGCCGCTCTATAATATGTACATGTGATACTGTACGTCCCACTAGGTACTGTGCCTATCGACAAAATGGCAAGTGCTCGCCCTCATCTGACCACACCTCGCAGCCCAGGTATGGTCTCCATGTGAACTCCTACATCATGTCTATAACATGTCTAAAGTAACTTGTGTCCCCAATATGATGCTGTGTGGTTGTCCCCGCATAACGAAAGGAATATGGAGCTCCGTGAGGTACGTATACTGTAACAGGTGGTCTAAAAATAGCAATATGCTCCCACACCCATACCATCAGGAGCATGGTACCGCAGCTCATCGACTGTGCCTTTCGGTAGGCAATGTCATTCAAGTGGAAGTACAACATCCCTAGCACACACAAACCCCAGGCATATACGACTCGGCGCTCCAGCATGCCCACTAACATCTCCCCCCATCCCACAGGAAATCCATGTCCTCGACAGTTAGGCAGTATTATACCGCCTATCAATGTCGCTACTAGACAGTCTAACTGTTTATACCTCTGAGCCAACACCCGCCACCTAATCTCATAGTCATCAACCCCTAGCTGTCTAACGTCAGCGTGGGGGTAATATCTACACATCTCGGCAATCCCCCTCTAAGTATCATAGACTACCCATGTCCCTCTAATAGGCAGTCTCAATATCCTATATACATCCTCTAAAGTCACCGTGGCCTCTCTAGTCGGAAGGTGGAAGGAAGACGTCTTCGAGTGCCACCGCTCACATAATGCCATCATTAGTCCCCGATTTGCTCGAATCTGGGGCATATCAGTCACATGCAACAAACCCAAATGCCATAGAGTCCATCGCTCAGTCGGCCGCAAGCTGTCTCTGAATCAAAATATCGTGGGTCTCGACTCCCGTGTATAGATAGGATCCAGTACAACCTGCACCAACATTATGTATGCCTCATGTCAGCTTGAATCATCTATTCTAGTGAAAAATGACTGTTTTAACATAAAATGCAAATGCGTCATTATTTTGCACATGCATCATTCTTTTACACATGCGTCGCTTTTTCACAAATGTGGTTCACAAATTCTATATGCGTCATTATTAATCAAATGCGGTTAATAATAATCAAATGCGTCATAAAACTAACATTTGCGTTTCAAAATGACAAATGCGTTTCTAAATATACATATGTAGCTATTAATATGCAAATGCGTTGCAAAATGTCAAATGCGTAGCAAAAATAAACAAATGCGTCGAACCGCTAAATCCTAATCTAACTGACTGACATAAACTTTCAAATGCAGTTTTCCGCATACATATGCGTCGTTCGGGCATACATATGTGGTGTAAAATGAAAAATGACGTAGAAGTAAAAATTGAATTAAATGCATTAAATAATACGCAAATCAAAAATTTTCAAAAGGCAAGTTTTAGGTCCATACCAGGGGGTCCGCGTCGGCTAGTCTCTGGTATGTCCAGATCCTGTATGCACGATGACGAGTGGCTAGAATTGGAGACATCCTCGCTGAAAGTCAGAGCAAATTTTCAAATCTCTGTGCTAGGTGGGTGCAAATGAATAGTTTTTCACCCCAATTCAAATATATACCTAGGGCTTAGGTGGCATTTCCTTCCTACTGGCCATGTAAACTTCCATTTTCTATCATCCCGTACCCGTCCCTCCCACTTCCAATCCCAATTCTGTCAACTACATTGCATTTCTGCCTATTTACTGGACTAATCGGGAGCAGTTCCAAATTTTTCTGAATGTTTCAGAAATTTGTCAATTTTCCCGAGGGGGCATACCTTCACCTATTCTAATCTGGGGTATGTTTTTATCGACTTTCTTTGACACAACGCCTAAACGACATTGTATCAAAGAGGGGCAAATGTAGACACCGAAATTTGGTTTAAGCCTGCGACTTCCATATTCTTCATATTTCATATTCTTCAGGGTCATTGATTAAATAATCTTAATTATTTAATCAATTCATCTTCTATTAATTCATCTTAACATTAATTCTTCTATTAATTAAATAATCTTAATTATTTAATTAATTCACAATTTTCTTTATTCTATCTGATTAATTAAATAAACATTTTTTATTTAATTATGTTACTAATTAACCTTATTCTTCTTGTTAAATTAAATAAATTCTTATTTAATTTACTCTTTATCATATTTCAACTATAATTAAATAAATTCATTATTTATTTAATTATTCATTTAAAATCCCTTCGTCATTTAATTAAATAAATATTATTTATTTAGTTATTCTTCAAATATTGAGTTTTGAATTAAATGAATTATTTAATTCATTAATTCTATTTTAACGCATTCTTCTATATTTTAGATAATTATGTGAGTTATCTAAGTATTCACTTTTACTCGACTCGACATCTATTTTAATCGTTCAGTTAACTATTGATTTGATGCTTGAGTGGCATCCTCGAGTAATCTCTTCGTCAAATCATGCAATCGTCCAGTTCTAACTCATTTGCGTGTACATGCATATTAATTAAATATTCTTATTTAATTAATTAAATGTTGTGTGTGCATTCGAACAGAGAGTCGTTATAATCAATCTTCATCTTTGTCATGCAAAGATATTTCGTATGTTTTCGAATGCCAAACTGAAGATTAAATCATTTATTTAATCTTTAATTCTATTTCTAATTGGTATCACTCATGTCAATACTGACAGTTATCTAATTGCATGTCTAATCTGTCAATCTCAACCATTCGTTAATCTTTCAATCTTGGCCCGTCGTTCGAATAATCAATTTTCTATAAATTGATTTGTCATTCTTCATTCCACTCTCTCGCGAAATCTCTTTTGAAATCAAAATCTTATGAATCTTGCGAGCACTCAATCTTGAATCTTCGATATTTTTCTAATCATTATCTTAGACTATACTTGCACGAACTTGAAAATCTGAGGGCAATTATACTATACAAGGAAAATGGAGAAGGGCAATCGAAATGAATCATGGAAATACGTTTGGAATTGGTGAGATTGTTCTAGTTTTAATTACGTTTTTACTTTCCCTGTTCTTTGTTGCTTAACAAATGAATTTGCATTTTAGATTTAGTATTGTATGCATGTGTGCTTCTAATCTTCTACTGTTGTCTATTGTGCAAGCCTTTTTATTTTTGAACAGCGTTACACATATATTTCCATTTTGGAGTGGAAATTGATTTGGCAATTTCCTTTGACTAAAGAGTCTTGGTTTGCAAATTCTATTATGGATTGGAGTTGTATTTTAGTAGCTAGCATTTATGGTGGAGTTCATGTTTGTTAAGTGGTGTGAGGTAAGGAAAGCACCTATTCTTGGTTATTACAGTTTCTATGTTGAACTTATATTGTATTTGGCAAGATGACCACTATAGATGAGATATGTGTTGTTGCTTTTTGAAGTTGCTATGTGCAATGTTTCATGGATTAACAAGTTATTGTTTTTTGACACAACTTACCTATTGGAATTTGAAGTTGGTTTTGGAAACCATGGGAGCATACATTTTCATGCTGGGCTCTATTTATATGTTGGTGCCTTAGAACGTTTTATGAGATAGGTTGAAGATTTTCAGAGACACTGTTACGCTGCCAAAATTATTCCAGAATCCTGTAATAGTGTGAAAACCCCTGAAGAGCATAGCTCTGAGATTGTATTGTAACTGTTGTTGTTGCTTATTAATACAATTAATCTGAGTATTTGGAGTGTGGGTTTTTTCCTGAAAGGGTTTTCCCACACATATGCTGTGTTATGAGTTTATTCTATTTTGAATATATGTTTATGTGTTTTTAGATGTGCATCTGAATCTGTAAATTTTAATTGGTTTAGAAATTTTTGCAACTCTCTCCTAATAGATTTAGTGTAGGAAACTGTTTTCTGTTTTCTGCCACCCGTGTTTCCTTTCAGTTGGTATCGAAGCCTTATCACCTTTGATCTCAGTTGTAGGGTTTGTTGGGTTTTTTGTATTGATCTAAGTTTCAATGGGAGTTTTGCAGAAGTGATTTTCTTGATATCCTATTATAGAAAAAGATGGCAAGCACATCTAGAAGGATTGAGATGGAGAATGATTATTTTGGTAAAGCATTGGTTGTAGCTTTGGCAATGCAGGCATAGAAGATGTGTGGTTAATTGATTATGGGGCATCTTTTCACATGACATCACATAGAGATTGGTTCTTGAAATATAAATAATATGATGGTGGAAATGTGTATCTCGGTGATGATTCTCATTTGAAGATAATTGGTTGTGGAAGAGTCAGGATACAATTCCCAGATGGTAGAGTGAAGGGAATTGATGGTGTATTGCATATCCCGGGTTTGGCATGAAACCTACTTTCAGTGAGTAAATTGAATGATGCAAGTGTGCAAGTTGTCTTCTCGAGTGGAGGATGTAAGATGATTAGAGGAGCTATGGTTTTGGCTAGAGGAGTTTGAATAGGAACCCTGTACAAGCTAGATGCATGTGTGGCTTAGTGCAATAGTTCTTCTGACAAGTCGAAGAAGAAAATCTCAGATTCTTCATCCTCATCGTTGAATAAAGCAGTGAAGAAATCTGTTGCATCTACTTCTGATGCCCGTGTTTTCTGGGTACCAAAGGGTGCTAACTCTTTGGAGATGAAGCTACCACTAGAGAAGACGATGTTATGGCACCAAAGACTTGGCCATGTTGATGAGAAGGGTCTTAGAACCTTGAAATCTAAGAGCCTTGTAGAAGGCCTTGAAGATTGCAATCTTGAGTTTGACTTCTATGAACATTGTATCTTTGGTAAACAAAACTGTGTGCAATTTTATAAAAGATCTCATGTCTTTTGGGGTTTTGGACTATGTGCATTTTGATGTTTTTGGTCTCGTGAATGTTCCTTCATTATCAAAATCTATATATTTTGTTTCTTTCATATATGATTATAGTAGAATGAAATTTATTTATTTTCTCATAAGTAAATTTGAAGTCTTTAGTCGGTTTAAGGAGTTTAAGGCCTTGGTAGAAAATCAGACTGGTAGAAAGATAAAATGTTTGAGGACTGACAATGGTGGTGAGTTTTGTTCTGTAGAATTCGATAAGTTCTATAAATAATATGGGATTGAAAGGCATAAGACAAGCCCATATACTCCTCAGTAGAATGAAGTTGCAGAGAGAATGAACAAGATGTTGATGGAGAGGGCTAGGAGTATGCTAAGTGCAATTGGCCTTGAAAAAAAGTTCTGGATGAAGCTGTTTCCACTACATATTATCTGGTAAACAAATCTCCTACATCATCTCTTATTGATAAGACACCTATGGGGGCGTGGTTAGGAAAGAAGCCCTCATTGAGTCATCTTCGTTTGTTTGGTTGTGAGGCATATGCTCATGTGCCAAGGGAGAAAAGGTCAAAGTTAGAAAAAAAGGGTTGTCAAGTGTATCTTCATCAAATATGGTATTGGTGTGAAAGAGTACAAGCTTTGGGATCTAGTGGCCAAAAAGGTTATCTACAGTTGAAGTGTTATCTTCAAAGAGATGAAACCTTCTTCCACCATTTTGCAGCCTACAAAAGAACAAAAGAAAGATGTGGTTTAGCTTCCTCTTGACTCGAAGAAAGTTCAACTTGAAGCCCAGAATGGACCCGATGATGAGGAGAACCTGAGAAGCTCATAAAGTTTCAAAGAAGATGAAGAACCTCAACCTCAGCTAGTGAGGAGGTCTACACATGAGAAGTGACAACCATACAGATTTGGATATTCACCAGAGAGGTTTGGATATTCATTGTTGGATTCAAATTATGTTTTTGCTTTGATTGCTAACACTAAAGAGCCTAGGACTGTTAGATCTCGGCTATGGGTATGGATGATGCAGATTCCTGGTTGAAAGTCATGGATGAAGAAATGGTTGCATTAAAGAAAAACGATACTTGGGATCTGGTACCTTTTCCTGAAGGACGTAAACCTATTGGTTGTAAATGGGTGTTCAAGAATAAATTGGGTCCTAATGGTAGTGTTGAGAAACATAAGGAATAATTGGTCACGAAGGGGTATTCTTAAAAGGAGGGAATTGACTTTGGTGAGATTTTCTCTCCTATAATGAAGCTAACATCCATTTGTTTTCTATTATCACTTGCTACAACGTATGATTTAGAGATTTAGTAGATAGATGTGAAGACAACATTCCTTCATGGTGACTTGGAGGAAGAGATTTACATGTCACAGCTAGAGCACTTTGTGGTTGAAGGTAAAAAACATCTGGTATGTAAGTTGAAGAAATCTCTATATGGTTTGAAATAGTCTCCTAGGATGTGGTACCAAAAATTTGACACCTATGTGTTGAGTTTGGGATTTCATAGATCTAAATCTGACCATTGTGTGTATTTCAAAATTGAAAAATGGCCGCATTCTCATTATTGCATTGTATGTAGATGATATGTTGTTTTTTGGGAATGGTAGTATGATTTCAGATTTCAAGTTCCAATCATCAGCACAGTTTGATATAAAAGATCTAGGTGTAGCAAGGTATATTCTAGGGATGGAGATTGAAAGAGACAAATCTAGAAAAAAGCTTTGTTTAAGCCAAAGCAAGTATGTGAACTCGGTGTTGGAGAGATTCATAATGTTATCTTACAAACCCTAAGTGGTAGTTCTTGTTTTGCAAGGGAAAAAGTTATCAGTTGAGGATTGTCCAAAATTTCCTATTGAAATTGAGGACATGACCAAAGTATCATATGTGAGTGTTGTAGGCAGCCTGATGTATGCTATGGTCTATACGAGGCTAGACATTGCCCAAGCAATGGGAGTCTTGAGTCAGTTTATGGCTAATCCTAGATAAGTGCATTGGGATGTGGTGAAGAGAGTGTTCAAATATTTGCTTGGTACTTCTGAGTATTCCTTATGTTTTCATGGTTATCCTATTGGACCTTAACATTCAATTTGTATTCGTGGTTTTTTGGATTCAAATTGGGTGGGTGATGTTGACAACAAGAGATCCACCAGTGGATATGTATTCATGTTGTTTGGTGGTGCTATCAATTGGATGAGTAAGCGACAAGCTGTAGTTGCTTTGTCCACGATAGAAATAGAGTAAATGGCATCCACTCATGCTTGTAAGGAAGCCATTTGGATTAAACGATTGTGTTCTGATATTGGTTTTGATGCTGGACAAATTACGATCTATTGTGATAGTCAAAGTGCAATTAGCTTAGTTAAGACTCCTACTTTCCATGCTAGAACAAAGCACATTGATGTACAGTTTCATTTTGTTCGTAATATGGTAGAAGATGGAAAGGTAAAGTTGGAAAAGCTTGATACTTTGGTGAATGTCGTACGAAGCCAATGAGCACTGAGAAGTTTAGATGGTGGGCTAGCTCCATGGGCCTTGGGGCCTTGAGCACTTGATGCTGTAGACTCTTGACAGGTCTTTGACAAGTGGGAAGCAGTGATACCAACGAAAAAGTGAAAATAAAATTGATGCCAAAATAAACAGAAAAAATTGGACGGATGAAATGGAGTTTCAGTCATTGATAACCAAAAACAAAAACAAGTCAGCTCTTCTCAAATTGGATACACCTTTGGCATAAATTATGTCACGCTCAAATTCAGAAGATACCTACATAATTCTCTTTCTAAGTTTATTAAATAAATAAATTATCATTAGTGTTTGTAATCAGCCAATTAATTAGCCGATAGGATTTACTTCTAGACTTACACTCAAATTCAGAAGAAGATACCTGCATAATTCTCTTTCTAAGTTTATTAAATAAATAAATAAATTATCATTAGTGTTTGTAATCAGTCAATTAATTAGCCTATAGGCTTTACTTCTAGACTTGCCCAGTCCATACTGCTGGAAAACCTATCTCACACACTGGTAACAGGTTTAACCCACCGCAAACCATGTTTGGGTCATGGGAAAATTGTCCAGTCTAAACATAAATTGCATTTAATATTGGACATTGTTTTTTATTTAGGGCTTTCCATTTAAATATATAACATGTACCAAATGATTAATTTTTTCCCCCTTTTTTGTGTCAATTACCTTCTTTAAATTTATTGAATTTCATTTGATTCAAAATTGATATATTTTGCCTTTCAATTTGTGTTTTTTCAATTCTGTCTGATAAACTTACACGATTCACCTCAAGAGGAGAAGGTTCCCTTTTCTACAACTGATCCTTATGTTCTATTTTATGCCTCTCATTCACTAGATTTATCTCTAAAGACAATTCATCATACCCCACCATTTCCTGGTACATGACTTCTTATGTGATTGCCCATAGCAACATGATCACACAACACAATACAAAAGTGCTTGCCCATTTTATTCATAAATGTACATCCAAGAAAACCATACCTGGCAGCTTTATGCAGTTATGAGAGCAGAGTTTTGTGGATTTTTATTTTATTTTTCCATATGTTGTAGATGCAAATGCCCTGATGAACTTGTACTCACACAACAGATTTGGGTATTGCCCAGTTAAGATTTAAATGTTGGCATGACAGCATGTGGGTATCACCCGCATAAGTAACAACATCTGGGTATGATGCAAATAAGCTTTAAAAGCTTGCATTTTTATGGGATTTGATTGTGTATTTCACTATGTGGTGGAAGAGAATAAAAAGTGAGTCTACGTTATTGGGAATCAAGATGAATATTCTTTTTATGGGTTGTATTTAATGTGTGAACCACTACTGCTACAACTTGTACTAAGATATGTAGAGCCTACCTAATCATCATCTGCTCTACAACATAACGTGAATATGGTCTTTCTACGAAAACCAAATCTCATCTTATTCCAATGTTTAAGTAAAGATGGATTTTCAGAGTCCATATGAAAAAACTAACCTCTAAATCAAACACAAGGAATATGTTTTGGGTTTCAATTGCAACACAGGGATCTAGAATTTTGGGTTATTTCTAATAGCTGGTTGTGATCTTTAGGCTAAGTCCCACACACTTTTCCTTCAAATCTAGTATTGAGCACTATTCAAACTTAATATTCATTTTAATAATGGATCCATCCAATTTTCCCTTAATCTAACTTATCTGGTTCTGCTTCAATTTGGTAAATAAAAGGCTCTTGGCTGACATTTTTGAAGCTATTTCTTTTCCCTTAATCCAACATATCTAGTTTTGCTTCAATTTGGTAAATAAATGTTATGAAACATCTAGATTGTGAACCATGCGGCACCAGAGATAGAGATGAAAATCATGATGGACGTTGCCAAAGAGTTCTTCGAAATGCCCCTTTAAGATAGGGCATGCCTTTGTTCAAAGGGCATGAAGCAATTGGTGAGGCTTTCTACAAGCTTCAGCATCACCAAAGACAAATTCCTTAACTGGATGGATTTTTTAACACAGCCATGTCATCCTCTGGAGGAATTCATCCATGCATGGCCTAAAAAATCTGCAGCCTATAGGTAGTAACTAAGAATCCAAAATGAACAAAATTTCTCTCAATGATTTTAAAAGAAGAAGAAGAAATGCATCTTTTACTTATTTTGTAATACAAAGAGATTGCAGGGAGGTATGCTAAAGAAATAAGAGTACAAAGGATGAAGAGAGGAAATAGGTGAACCTGAGATTATTTTACTACTTAATTATATGAATGTAACTGTTGTCACCTAGAATTGGACCTTGTACAGAGTTTTACAAAAACTGAGCATTCTAGAGCAACATGGGATCACTCCAAGGCTGTGGGTCACCTATAGTTGGAGTGAACCTCCGGAGAAGGCCGGCTTCCTTTGGTGTCACCTAAACTACTGATTATGTAAGGAAAAGGGAGAAAGAAAGCATAAAATAAAACTAAAACCTAAGGTGATGCACTGAAATGATAGGAACAATGAAATACTCGATTTACACTTGAATGCTGGTGACAGCCATGAGAGTGCACAACAAGATCTTGTAGATCATGCATGCAAACAAGTTTGACATGCACATGCCTTCAAGAAGGAAAGGCAGATTTTCACAAACTAGAAGCTCATGTGCAGGATTAAGTAAACACAGTTTGCAACCTACATGATACTACTTCTGCAAAGAAAGGCATGACATAAAACAAAAGCTATAAGGAAAGAGAAAATTTCACTAAGTAGCTTAGTGAATCACTAAAGAATGCACAATACTTCACAAGAATCATAAGGCAAAAAGATGGACCATCAGTGGTAACCAAGGCAGATTTTGTATATTATGTTCCAAGTTGAGTTATAGAAATGTGCTAGTCTGAGAGAGGACTGCAAAAGGGTCACAGACTTCAGAAGAGCATACATCCGAACTCCTTACAAAAAAGGCCAAAAATGCCTTATATGCAGACTGATATCGGCCCATTAGGGCTTACAAAAAATATCCTGATTCAGGATAGGATTTTTTCCTTAAATCTTTTGCTAAATTTAATGCTACATCCCTGCGTGTCCCTATTGTTGGTGTCGGTGAAGAAACATTCTCGAAGAAGTCTCCTCTTTATCTTTATACAACCACCGCATTCAATTCCCGACATCGTGTCCTATTGAGCTACTCAGTCGAACGCCTTGAATGCTACTGAGTTCACTGTGATTCAGGTTGCATTCATCCTGTGTCGGCATTCTACGCTCTGTCACAGCTCGCCATAGCTCCTCCTGGTTCGTAGACCTCACTCCATGTGGATTCACGGGCGGTCAAAACTCCTTAGTCAGAATCGCATCTCGACGAGACACTGGAAGTGTCTTGCCGATGCGATTATGTGTCTCTGTAGCATTAGAAGTCATATTGTTAATGCCAAAACCATTGGCAAGACAAACAGATTTGGTTAGAAGTCATAGCGAGCACCATTGAGTCACACCGATATCCTTTTCATTTGGCACATCCATCGCTGTCGCCCAGAGATTATATGTTTGGGAAGACCTCCCAACGAGCCCTCCATTTCTCGGTGAGCACATATACAGTCGGTAAGACACCTGGCGATGACCCTTCGTTGTAGGTGAGACATTGGCCTGTCGGCCAGACCTCTCGCCGGGCTCCTCATTCTCTCGGCAATGAACCTACTTTGCATCTTGTCGGGGAGACATCCCTACTTTGACATGACTTTAAGTTGATTTCCTCAGTCTCGGAAAAATCTTTCTGCTGTCGGGGAGACATCTGGCCTTCGGCAAGGCATTATGCTGAAGGTTGAATCCTTCAGCGATCCTGCTATTGGCGAGACCCCTCATTAGTCACCGAGAGCCTACGCCGTATTGATTTTGTCTTGGTGAACTCCCTCCTTTCTATCAATGAGACCCCCACTGAAGGCAAACATATCGGGGCCCCTTCCATCTTTCGATGAAACTGACATCATCCGCTGAGCTCCCCTTACTGTCGACGAGACATCTTCACTTCGGCATGACCCCACGCCGATATCCAATGCTCTCGGTGAAGTCTTTCATGATCGGCGGGACTCTTTCCGAAAACAAACGTATCAAGACCCTTGCTTATCCTTTAGTCAGGGAAACATCTCTATCTTGGCAAAACATTTCGCCGAGACCCCTATCCTTTGGCCGAAACTGCTTTTCATTTGGGAGGCTCCACTGGTCAGTGAGACCACTTGTTGTCGCTGAGACCATATGCCGAAGGCATATCTTATGTCGATGGCAGAAACCCTCTTTAGGTGAGACACCTGTCATCAGGAAGACTCCATTCGAACCCTTCTTGTTGTCGTCGAGATATTCCATTCTCACTAAGACTTCTTAGCGAGCTCCTTCACTTACCCCGAAGTGTCCATCTGTCGCCAAGAGTTATATCGAAAACATCACATCATCGGCAAGGCATTCACTGGTTACTAAGACCCTATGTCGAAGGCCAAATCCTTCGACTAGCTCCTTTCTTTTTGTTGGTAAGACACTACTGTTTTGGTACGACCTCTCAGCGGTGAACACAACTCATGTCGATCAAGGTTACCCCAAGTTTCCGGGACGGGGACGGCAGGGGACGGCGGGACGAGTCCCCAAGTTTCCGATTTTTGAGGCCAAAATTAGGGACGGCAGGGGATGGCTATACAAAAATATAGGGAAATTTTAAATATTCAATACATAACATGAATAAGGCATGCATAATACACATTATAGAACATTAACATATAACATTTGTGTTCAACATTATGCCAATACTCAATACGCATTCAAAATTAACATACACGAATCATGAAACAACCTCCAAGTTATAATTTATAAACTTATATCAAAATGCCCAAAGGCTACATTGCTGCCATATAGTTTTAAAGTTTTAGTTTGCTATGAAAATCAAAATACAATATCGTATGTCAATAATGAATACAAATTTACAAAATAAACAAAGAGCACTGCTGCCCCTAATCATCTCTCATAACTGCATCAAAATCAGAGTCATCCTCGTCACTGCCACCATAATGCTCCTCCTCAGCCAATGGGACCCCAACCAAGCCCTCAGCTGTCTCCTCCTCATCTATCTGAGCCGCGTCCTCGGGATCAATATCCCACCGTAGAGCTGGAGTCTGTCGATACTCTGGAGTCTGTCGATCCTGAAGCCGAAGAGCACTATGAACAGCCACTAGCTTCTCTGCTCGTCTAGAGGTAAGTCTATTCCTCTTGACAGAGTGGATAAAGCCATATGTAGACCAATTCCTCTCTGCAGCAGAGGAACTAGCAACCTGTGCAAGAAGGCGAGTGGCAAGTATCTTCAACTGCGGTGTATCTCTCCCATGATAGGTCCACCATCCAATAGGGTTCCCTTGAGCTAATATAGCTCTATCCAACCTCGCCTGTGGTTTGCTCAAGTTTGGGCCATTAAGATTAGCAAAGTCTAGAAATTGTGACCGAAGTATTGAAGCTTGCTCGGCTGGATAAATCTTTTCAATGGCCCGTGTGAACCCATCTAAAACCTCAGGATCATCACATGGAGGCACCCTACCATCCCTTGGTGCATACCATTTTGGATTTAGAGCAAAGGCAGCCATATGAAGCGGGGTGTTCATTGTATTCCACCTCCGCGTCACAATGGGCCTAATGTGTTGCTCATATAAATCCAAAGTGGGGTCCTTTGCCAAAATAACTTGCCTGATCTTCCCAAGCATAGTGTCAAATGTCTCATATATCTCTCCAAGACTAGGAGAGTCTGTATCAGCATATCTAATGACATCTACAATGGGCGAGATAAAGGAGCAAATATATCTGCAAAATGCAAACAAAAAGTTCAAAATAATTAGTTGACAAGTTATTTGACATGTTAGAAACTTCAAAAGTTGGAACATTGGACAATAAAATTAAAATATTAAAATCAGAAATTTAATATGAAAATCAGCCATCTAATATGTCTTACCTCACATTGGCCCACCAATCATCATCGAGGATCTTTTGCTTGATGCTCTTTCCTTGAGTGGAACTTGCATTAGGCCATCTAGTCCACTCAGCATTGACCATCATTAGTTGTAGAGGCTCATGCACCTCAAGCATCCTCTCCAATAGGATGAAGTAGGTGGCATATCTACATTCATTAATTCAATGATTCATTAAAAAATAAAAATTTAAAACAAAATCAGATTATGAATACAAATTGAAAGTGAAACAAAATGAAGTAAATGGCATACCTTGTATCAACAGGTTTGAGAAACTCCTTTGAAAATGTCCTGAAAAGAGCAAGTGAGGTGTGGTGGTTGCAAATGAACATTTGAATTTCTCTAGCTTCTGCCACCGTTTTCTTCACCCAATCCATCTTCCCTATGTCTTTCAATGCATTGTTCAATGCATGAACACAACATGGGGTCCAAAATATATGCCTGTAAGTACCCTCCACCATCAATCCAGCCGATTTGCACACACGTGCTGAATCGGTGATCACCTGCACCACATTTGCAGCCCCAACCTCCTCTATGGCATCTCTCAAAATGGAAAATTGGAAGTCAGCATCCTTACGTTTCCCTGAACAATCTACGGCTCGAAGAAAATAAGAACCAGCAGGGCATGTGACTATGACATTGATGAGTGGCCGACGTCTACAATCAGTCCACCCATCCATCACTATAGAGCACCCCGTCCTCATCCATGTTTGCCTCATCTCCTCCATTAACACATTAACTTTGGAGTACTCTTTGTCTAGGAGGGTGGTGCGTAGCTTATGATCTCCAGGGGGTACAAATGAAGGACCAACAACGACTAAGTCTTTCACCATTTGTTTGAAATAAGAGGAACGGGCCACATGAAATGGAATGGCATGGGCAAAAAAGAATTTGGCAATGGAGGATTCACAGGTTTCTCGTGCTTGGTTTTGAAACATGGACTCAACTGAGGCTCCCTTATCACCACCAATCACCTTCCTCTTTCCTCTTAAGATAACACTACTACCAATTGTGGAAGGACTAGGAGTAGGAGTAGGCATAGACGATTGTGAACTTGGGAAAGAAGGAGACCCAGTTTGAACCCCACCATCACACTCCATTTGAATTGTTTGGCACTCTATAAATAGTGCATCTGTCAATGCAGGACACGTTCTAACTCCATGGCCCACCTCACCCAAAAAATGAGACCTAACTCTAGTGTAGCTGCCCCTAAACTCCTTTTCACAAACATGGCACAACCAAACCCTACTCCCCCCTGAATTTTTTTGTCTTTCACCCATGGCTGTCACAAATTGAAGGAATGGTTTTTTTTTGTCTATTGGGTGTTTGGCATAGTCCTTCATAGTTTTGGAATTGGTTGATGAATGATGGTGTTGGGTAGGGGTTATTCTTATTTGCTCTCTAGTTTGCCTTCTAGCTTGCATTTCAACTTCACTATCACTCCCACCTTCACTGTTGCTCATATTTTTTGTTTTTAGAATGCAAGTGTTGACTGAAAATGAACAAAATAAAAAAAAATCAGACTATGCAAACTTCATATTTTGCAAAAAAAATGAAAAAAAAAGAATGGTGAAAGAAAATGCATACCTTTTTTGATGGATTTGCACTCCCAGCAACACTCTTTCAACCTCCTCTCCTCCAAACAGCTGCTCCTTCTCCTTCAATGGCTGCAATTTTTTTTCTTCTCAAACCCTTGGCTCCCTACACAAACAAAATGAAAATAATGAACTTTTAGAGGCCTCCTTTCATTCTTAAGAGAGAAAAACATGGTGGGGCCCACGTATGCCACATAGGCAAGGTTTTATTTTTTAATTTTTTGCTTTTTTTTTAAAGTTTGGGCGCTTAAAAACGCAGGGGACGGCCGGCCGTCCCCGGGACTGCTAGCCGTTCCTAATTTTCTGTCCCCCGTCCAGCGTTTTTTTCAAAAAAGGGGGACGGTCCCCCCCGTCCCCTAGCCGTCCCCTGGTACCCGGGACGTCCCCGGAACCGGGACGGGTGGTTTTGGGGGGGGGGGGACGCGTCCCCGGGTAACCCTGATGTCGATAGATCTTTCCACTGTCGCCAAAACCACGTGAACGTCATGCCGAAAGCAATCTGTATGTAAAAACAAATCGTTATGACATCGGAAATTTCTTGCCGATAGGCAACATAGACATTTCAAAAATGGATTGGGGGGACCCTGCCATTCTCACGCCGATATGTTTCCCTAATTTGAAGCATTCGGACCTAATGGAACCCCTGTCACATGATATTCTGCCTGATTGACCCTGAGGGTGAAAATCAGGTAACAGTAACAAGATAGAAAATGTTGCCAGCATAGGTAGGTTCATGTAGCTACATGTATGAAAAAGACCTGTTCTAATAGACAAATATTGTACTATTAGCAAAACATTTATTAGAACATTAACAAACAAAAAGTATACGCAGTCGACTACATAACACCCGTCCATCCAGAAAAAAATGTCATTTAAAATCAACCGATTTTAAAGGTCATAGTTGGCAGTCATTTAAAATCAGTTGACGCTCTAGTTCAAATGTAAACTTTGCAAGTGTAGCGGCAGCCATTGGTTGATTCAGCAGGCAATGACAATTTTTTTCAGTTAAGTGGAATTATAGGTGCAATGACATTCATTAGGTGAATCAATAGGCAATGCCAATTTTTCAGCTAAGTGGAATTATAGGACCATGGTCACTTGGGGAGAATTAAAAAATGATAAAACTAAAATATATGGCACATAATTTTTGGACAGAAGTTTATATTTTTTTGTGGGAATAGGGGGTAGGCACACATTTCCAGCAGTGAGGGTATTCAAGGAGACCAAATGCTTTTTGGGAATGATTAATTTGGTCTACATACGCCTAAGGTGTGATGATACTGCATTGTATGAATGGCGAAAAAAAGCTATTTATTAAGCCACAAAAAGAGGAATTAAAAAACTCGGAGAAGATGGAAGGAGAAGCAACAATGGCAACAACTTCTGAAGAAGCCTCTCACCAAATCCACACCCTCTTAAGTAAAGACGACATCAACACCATTAAAAATTTATAGCTCTTAAAGTAAGCTATTTTTTTCCGTCCTCAAATCACACTCTCTTTTTTCTAATTGTTTGAAATGCTATAATGTTTATTAGCAGAGACTTTACATTTGCGCAGTAAACAAAGAACAAAAAGAAAAGATGAAGAAGAAACTGCATTTGTACAGTTCTTTGTCTCTGCAAAGTCCTCCATGGATTAATAACTAGCACTTGCACCAAAAAGAGGTGCAATGTTTACGTCGATTGTATTTTATATTAGTCCTAGTTGAAATAAAACACATTTGTAAAATATTATTTTGTATAAAGTATGTTCCAAACTTTTTTACTTGGAAAATAATTAATTTTAAAAACAAGGGATAAAAGGCATGTATAGTAGATTCTTGTTAGAAATGATATGCCTACAAGATATCCTAATGTTCAATTGGTCTTCACCAATGCCAAACAAAGGAGGTGCATATGTTTTCCTTTTAGCTACTTTTACAGTAGATGCAAAGTTTTGTAAGGGGTGGTGAGGAAGATGAATCATAGAATCATCGCTTTCTGCATGTTGGTTTATAGTCAACCCTTTCTTATTTCCTCTACTCCTATACCATTATCCAAATGAACATCTCCTCTGTCACTTCCCAAGATTTATAACCAAATACTAACAAAACATGTATAAACATAGTTTTCATGTACACAAGTACACATATACTCGTTTCTTACAATGCAACAACAAATTCACACAAATACACTTAACAAATAGGGGATGTAATCCAATCTTTCCTCTTATGTATGCCTATTGCATCTTTTGTATACAAGAAAGAGTTGTAAATGAAACCTTGAAGCAATCATGTACCTATAGTTAATTAACCTTTTCTAGTATTTTAACTTTTGTGTTCTCCATGGACGAGTTTTCTAGTCCTAGGGGCTCCAATTACTCACTACTCCACTTTATAACAATTTTTTGGCGACTATTTTCTCGAAGTCGTAATCATGAGGATCAATGGTAGTCAAATTAGATTGAAAAGAAATATATTAACCATGATAATATTTTTGGACTACTTACATATCATCTCTTCAGACTATACGGTACTAAAGGGAAAACTATACAATAAAGGTCATAAACCAGAAACATGTATAGTCAAATTTATGTTGTATATACATGGTTTAATGTTGCAATTGTCAAAATAAAGTTTGTTGATATATTTTTGTCAATGTAAAGAAAAAATCATGTTTGGGTTTAAGGGCATTTGATCATGTTAATGTTTTAAGTTTACATACTCAAAGTTGTAATTTATTGAGTTGTGTTGGGGTATGAAAATTTTGTTCTACTAATTTGATAGCTCCTCATTACATTGAGTAGCTCCTCATTATCACTATACTCTATCAAACTTGTAGTTTTCTATTACATTGCAAGGTGACTAAGAACAAATTTGCAAAAAACATGTGTATATAGAATATTTACCATAGTGGACCCTCCCAAGGATAAATCCATACAATCATAACCTTCGAGACATAACACTTGCTCTAATTGGTAGACCATTTCTTTATGGGACACCCATGGCTCTCTGATTCAATTTCATTTATTGTGGGAAAACAAAAATGTTGTGGTTTACTACATGTGATGATGTTGTATACTTTGTTTAATTGTAGCCATGGAGTTTTCTTTGATAAGATTTTTTCTCAGGTTTTTTTCATTAGTCTGATTTGTCTCCCACTACACAAATAATGCCAATTTTGCTATTGTATTTATAAAGTGAGGGCATCCATAATAGTAGATCTACCATGTTTGGATCAGTGGCATTAATGAATTTTTAATCTTGGTTAAGATTCACATTTTACAGTTTGTTAGGCTTTGCAATATGCCATTAACTATTTGTCTTGTATAATGGTAATGGACATTTAATATTTTGGTTTTGACTATGTATGTTTTCAATCAACATTTTGGATCATTCCGACTAAACCATCATGAGGAATAAGAGAGTGATGGATTAGATTGTAGAAGCAGTCTTAAGAAGAGATAAGGGAGGAGGTGATGTGAGGATGGAAGAAAAAGATTAGTAAAATGATTTGAAAAGATAGCTTAATCAAATGGTGATGAACATGTCATATCAAAATAGTAAACTAGTAAATAACATAATAGATTATTCATTAAGAATTGAAATAACAAGAAAACACAAATTAGATATACATTTAAAATATATGAAAATTATTAGAATATAGAAGAAAATGTGTATATCTGAATGTTTATACTATATATAAAAACACAAATTAGATATACATTTACGATATATGAAAATTATAAAAATATAGAAGAAAATGTGTATATCTGAATGTTTATACTCTATATATATATACTATAGTAGGGTCTATATAATATGTGAACTCATGCGAATTATCTAACATTTTGTTAAATATGATTAATCTTCCAACTGGACTGTATGGTGACAATGGGCATTTGGCCTTACATTAAATTTGAATTATATGGGCAGTTTTGTAGCATAATGTTAGTTTAATTGGAATAGTGGAAATCTGTACTGGGGTTTGTGAGTATTGCTAGTCTTTTTATACTGATCTGATGATAAAGTTATAAAAGAGGCTTGTAATGGAGACTGTGGACCACCTTTATCACGCCGGGGCTCATACTCCATTGTAAATCTTAGCTGTTGAACTTTTACTTAATACGTCAGATGAAAGTCTCTTCTATCAAGTATGGTAAATAATCTGACTGCATATAGCTTTATAAGTCTATGCATTGCATTAAACATCTCCCCTGTAATCTGGGATCCAAACTCTGCATATTGATTTCCGTGTTTTTTCTTACACAAATATGAATTTCCAGTACCAATTTCTTATTCTTAACAAATTAAAAAGTTGGATGTAATGTCCCCTTTCTAATTTGTTCTACCGAGTCCTTTCAGCGTAGTTACTTTTAACAGTTAGACAGGACTGAATGATGGAATAAGGTGTCTAGCTGAGTGGGTGTTCTGGCAGCATAGGAGTAGTAGTTAGATTGGCAGCGCTATAGTTCTTTGTCTCTTTCAGTTGGTACAATGTAGCTGAGTCTGTTAGTGGAATAAGCAGTTGAGTCTTTCAGTTAGGAAGAGATCCGAGTCCTTCAATTTTGGCCAGTTAGGAGCAACAGCAGCAGGGGCCTCTTTTTCTTCTGTTACGTCCTTAGCAACCTCCTTTTCTTCTTCTTCTTTAGCAGGGGATTCTTCTTCTGCTTCTTTGGCAGGCGCCGCTTCTTCCACCACCTCTTCTTTTGCTTCCTCGGCTGGAATCTCCACTGGGGTGGATACCTCCTCAACCTTAGCCTCCTCCACTGCAGGGATTTCTTCCTCTACTTTCGTCTCCTGGGCAGCACGGCTCTCTTCAACTGTTTTCTCCATAGCCTCTGCTTTACAAGCGCACAATAACAGATTCTAAGCTTCCATGGTCGATGATAATGAAACAAGAGCTTCTGGGTGTGCTAGTTTTCTTATCAAACTTTTCGATCACCCTACCTTCTTTGGTTTATCATGATCAGGATAAAGAATGAAAGAAAAACAAATAAAAATCCCCTGTTTTGATTTTATTCTGAGAATGAATTAGGAACGTGATCCAAAACGCCCATAAAATATCTCTCACGGCTGCTAATATCGGCAAACAATAACTTTCAAGATACATCTATCGTTCTGAGTATAAATTGCAGAGCATGCAGGCAAGAAAGGAAATGGAAATGAGAGTACGTAGGCAAGAAAGAAGGATGGAAAGGATAGAAAGTCACTATGCTTAAATCTACAGTGCTCGAGACAAGATTTGATCCGATTTGCTTTCTTCCAGATTTGATCCGATCTGCTTTCTTTTGATTTGAATCTGATCTTATTTGATTTGATTTCCTCTGACTAAATGTGAGTCAATATCTGTTTTGAGGCTGAGGCAAAGACTGTTTCAACTTCTCGGCAGTTAATTTCAGGCGTGAGACATACCGACTTCTGGTGGGTTGTGCCCACAATAGATATAGCCTATCGGCTAAAAAAGAGTTTTTTTTGGCTTTAGTTAAATGAATCTCAAATTTTGGGGTTTATTAAATATTAAAGAAAATATTAGTTATTACTTATTTGTGAATTCTATGTTATTTATGACACAACAGAAACTTTGTGTAAAAATAATAACTCAGAATTTAGTTGTTTGATTAAGAGAAATGAGATAGAAAGTGAAATAGATGCAAGAGATTTAACTCAGCCATGTAGAGATACAGATCTCTATATGTTTGCTTAAGCTGTGAATTTAAAAATGCAAAGTAGTTGTATTTTGAATTAGTTCACATGGCCTTTCAGTATTAATTTCTTATTTCAAAAAAAGAGATAGTGATTGTAATTGTGTTCAATATATTTTTGTTTTGTATGTTACATATTTTAATTTTGTAATAATATTTATTATTTTTTGAAAATAAATTTATTTATTTATTTTTGAAGTTTCTTGTTTTTAATTCTGTAGAAATTTATTTATTATTTATTTATTTTTTGCAGGAGTTTATGCAATCTTAAAATCAATTTTTCATATTTTTATTTTTATTAGCACATGGTTAAAACTAAATTAAAAAGTTTTATTATTATATTGAAGAATAAATGATTTTTTGCAATAATGAACAATTTTACAATGTTAATTTTTTTAGATGAAAGAATTTTCCCAACTAAAAATATTGTATAGTGTCATTACTTTCCACTATACAATTTTTTGTTTTATATACATAGTAATTCTATCACATTTCTATCAAGTTCTTTTTCTCTAGACATATCACATCCTTATATTCATCCTTCAATATAAGATGTAAAATAGAGCTCACAATTCTCATTAATTAAGGATAAGTAAAAGAGATTAATTATTGTATGGAAGAAAAGCTTCAATTTTTACAATAGTGAAAACCTTTCATGTACTATTTTTATATTCTTTCTAAATAAGAATTTTACATATTGTATTTGTTTTTCATTATTGTATGCACTTGGTTTTACTTGTTGCTACAACTCATGCAGTTGCATGATAATGGCTGAATGAGACTTAATATAAGAGTTTGCTTGGAAAGACAAGTGGGACAAGCTACCCTCTTGTATTAGATAAGTTCTGATGACATTGACTTTAATGTTTGGTTTCCTTTGCCAGATCCAATATTCCTTTCGACATGAAGAATAGGATGCTAACACATTTGCTTCATGAGTAACTCGCTCTTAATACAATGCTTTCTTTTACCAGGCCACAATATTCCAATTGAGCTCCAGTTCAGATTGGTTTATCTTTCTCCCTGAAATAAAATGTAGATATCTGCCCTTCTATTTGAAATTGAAGTTATTCTAAGCCAGAGTATACTTGTGACTTTGATTCTTAATATAAAATTTAGAGTTGTTACTGTAATATGTCTGCCTTTGATATTTGAACTCTTGGGGATGCATATCGATGGGGGTTTGGAAAAAAACTGAAAATTGTCAAATGCAAATTGTAACATTTAAAAAAAAAAAACCTTAATGCTCCTTATTGTTTGCACTAGATTATAGTCAACTATTATATTTACAGACCGTATTGCTGATGCATATATCATGCATGTAATAACAAGAAACTGTTGACTAAAGATTTCATCTCTATGTAGCAAAGAGTTTATGAACATTTGGGATTGTGTCATGATAATTGATGCATTTATTTATAATTTTATGTAGTACGATATACATCATATAATTTTCGATTGTTCGTAGTTTAAAGACTTTGTTTTTGTTTTTAGTTGTAATTTTAATAAGTTTGTAGCCCTCCCTTGTAAATGAATGCTTCACTTTATGGCTGCAAACCTTTAATCTCCTATTGGCCTTTTCCTTGAACCTCCTATGGGCGTAAGTGCTAGTTATATAAATAATTAGCTGACAGGCTATCTCTTGTGGGCATTTCCCACCAGCTTTCAGCATTCTCACACCTGAATACTTGACTACCGGCTCCAAACCAATAAACTTTGCTAGAATACCAACTCGGAAATAGAATGCATTTAATTCAAATAAAATTTGATCTTCCAATCAAATCAAATTCAGATAAAATCTTATATTCAAATCAAATCAAATTTCCATACTGCAAAAATCTTGTCTCCTTCAACAATCCGATATTTCTAGATTTTATTTTTTATTTTTTTATGTTATAAATAGGTTGAAGCAGCAGCTGGAAGGATATTATTTTTGGTTTGTCTCATCTCAAAGAAATTGATGCTTTGATACATTTTCGTAATATTTTTCCTGCAAACTCTCCTCAGTTTTTCTCATCAACATCGTTGACAGGACAACACTATTTGTGCAGAATCTTGAGGTAAGTCACTTGCGATGGTTCTAGTGAGTTTTATTTGGGAATCTGTATGCCGTAGGATCATTTTTTTGTTGTTTTTTAATTTTATTTTAAAACAGTTCTGTTTTTATCTGTTCAATGAAGGAATTGCCTTTGAAAAATAAAAGCTTGTGGTGCCGCAGGGCTTTTAGATGTACGAATTCAAATGGGGAACATCTAGATCATTTAATTTGGAGTGCTCTCCTCTTAATCTCGATCTTTGGTCTATAGAGAGCACTGTAGGTGAAAACCCATAGAGTGGGAGAGAAAAGCCATCCCGCTGCAGTGGAGGCTCGAACCGTTGCAAACACATTCAGTCTTCCTCACCTAGGCCTTCCTCTCCATAGAATTTGATCTTTCCACTACAATTACAACAACACACTAAGATGCCATTTCCTTCTATGGAATATTAACGGAATGAACACACATATTGTGTCTGTCATGATTAAAAATAAGAATCACAAGAAAGAGCCCCAGTTTGGCCTGAAACGTTTTTGGTACATAGACAAAAATGCACTTTTTCTACACCAACCGGGCAGTTTGGCATGAAACGCTCTTGGTACACAGCCAAGAAATGCGCTTTTTCTACATCCCATACGTGCAAAGTTGTCACACAAAGCTTGCAGCAGTTATTAGGTAAGGGATATGACATTCATTGCAAAATAAACTAAAAAAATTTCTGTAGTGTTCAAGAATTTTTTAGGTCTAAATTTTTTATATTTCTCTATCAGCCTAACCATTGCACCCCTCTTGGAGCAAGTGCTAGTTATATTTATTAGTCGATAGGCTTTTATTGTGGACTTGCTAGTCCACAATAAGCCAGAATACCTGTCTCACGCTCCTAAACTACTGTCTCATGTTGTCATGCCGGTAAATCATTTTCAAGTCATCGCTAATGAGTAGAAGCAGCAACTGACAATTCTACGAGCTCTAAAACTCTGATATTTGAATACTTACTTTTCATTTATTGTGAGTTGATTGAAGCAACTGTTGTAGGGAGATTTATAAATTCGTCAGCTTTTAACTTGCATTCACACATCTCTCAGTTGATTGAAGAAGCGACTGTAGGAGATGTCTTCAAATCAAATGCATGATGTCTTTAGATTCGATTGCATTGATTGCCCTCTATATTGATGTCTAGATTTGATTACATTGATTGGCTCCGCCCTTAATCACTACCCAAAGTGTACATAAATACATTGGGATCCTAACTTTACAAGATGCGGATCTAAGCAGCTTCATTGTTGCAGAAATTTTCCATGATTTTCCATGAAAAAAATTCCAGGGGTTTATCCTATGTTCCTAAAAAATTCAAAAAATTTCTTGACTTTGTAAGTCTAGTATGTGTCTTGTCTTTACTCCCAAAGTTGCATGGTAACAACTAAATCGTCCACGTGTCAGTGACTATGTTTCAATTTGTGCATACATAATGAATATGAAGGATAAGAGGAAGAGGGGAGAGGAATTAGGAGGCACTTTTCTTGCAATGAATGTTTTACAGTTCATTAAAATTGTCAATGAAATGCATTGATGAGGTTAAGGGGATTTTTCTTTTAAATTTCATATTTTGAGATTCCCGCTCCTCTCTCCTTTGATCCCACCTCTATTCTATACTCTTCTAAATCTTGCTAGGGAAATGACAGATAGGGCTACACCATGTAGGAGAACTTGTGGGTTTGTGTTGAGAGGGTTCAAATGTTGAGTGGATTGCTATGGTTCCCTGCTATTGTTGCAAAGCATTGAAGGTTAACCAAAGTGGGAGGAGTTACCACCTCCTCAACCTAAAACAACAGATGTAACATATCATATGCTCATTAGTTCCATTCTTGGAGTAAACAACTGCGACAATGTAGTAAGATTAGAGAAGTTACTATTGTTGTTATTGTTGGTGGTGGGTTTAGTGAGTTGAAGTTTTGGTAAACATAGAGTACATAGCAGTACCTTTGGTGGGGGATGGCAGTGAGTACTAGTGTATTCCATTACTTTGATGTTATGATGCGCATTGCTTTATGCAACCTACATTTTGAGCAATGAAGTGCTTCATATTTTGGAGTATGATGAACTTAGAACTACTCAAAATACATTGAAACAAGCTCTAGATATCTGTAATTATTATGATGTCAAGGAAGAAACCCATGTTGTGATTGGGGAAGCAAAGGAGAAGATCTGTGATGCTGCTCATAAGTGGGGGGAACATTTTCTAGTAATGCCCGTAGTCATGGCCATGACCCTTTTCTTAGGTAACACTTGGTTTTTATCTGCCTGAATCTCTATTCCTTTGCCATTTGTCTACCCAACAACAAGCCATGATAAAAGTCCTTAATCGGGCTTTAAGTTTTTTTGCATAGTTTGAAGGACCAACTTGTAATGTCGTAAAATTGCACCCCTTGCAAACATTCTTGTATCCTCTTTAGTGTCCACTCCCTTAGAACTTGTGTAGGATCATTTTAGCCCTTGCATAAGCCTTTTCCCCCCCTTAGGATGCTCAACACCCCTTTTCAATAGCTACTTTCGTGCGCTAGCTTTGCGTTAAACTTTGTGCTTTTCCGTTCACTTGTTTTGTAGTGTGACGTGTTCAGACACTAGCATGCCACACGGACATTCATGCACTGCGCTAGCGTCCTGTGACATTTCAACATTTAATTGATAGCCTACAAGCATGTTTGCCACTTGTCAACAAGTTTTTTCGGTGGTAATAGCTAGGGACGCCTGAAAATGGCTCAAGAAGCTTCTTTTCCCTCCTTAAAAGTCATCTTCTCAACTCATTTGGTCTCTTCTTCTGTGGCTAGCTTCTTCTCCTTCTTGGCTCCTATCTTGACACAATCTCCCATCTTGCTATCTTTCTTGCACAATTCCATATAGCTTGCTACAACAACATTCTCTAAAGCTCTCACAACTCTCTTTGCAACACTCTTGGATCTTGTAGCTCTATTTCTCTCTCCATTTGGATTTCTTAACCCTTGCAACTCTATCTCCCTCACCTTGTGCTTGTGAGAATCTTGGGATTTCAAACATTCCCTATCGATTGCATCTACACTTTGTGATACGGGGGTTTCCTCCTCGAGCGGGGATTGCTTTTATCACCTGGGTATGTGCAGGATCATCATGGAAAAAATAGGCCCTTAAGTGGCAATGAAAATGTTGGTGTAATTAACTATTTAATTACATCTTCATAAGTTTACTTAGGCTTTTATTTAAGTGCTAGGTTGTATTTTTGTTATCCTTATCTAATTGAGCTATCTTTAGCTCAAGTTAGGTTTAGGGTTGTGCATGCTTGCTTTTATAAGCAAGCCTCATCTTGTACATTGGTATCAATTCAATCATGAATCCATCTTGCATATTGATATAGAAAGCATTCTCGCCATTCTCTCTCTTGTTGAAGTATTTTGGTCTAGCAACTGATTCCTGGTTTCTAACATGGTATCAAAGCTTCCAGGGTTGCAGAATCCTTCCTAGATCTGAGGGTTTTATTTTTGGCTTGAATATTTTTGTTGGGTGCAGATTGGGGTTTCAATAACCTCACGATTGAGATCAAAAGGTTCTGTAGATGAATTTTGACTGTAAATTCGTCTATTTTGGGTAAAGTTGTTTTTGAAGCAATTTTTTTTTGTTGGAACAACCCCTGTGTGGTATGATTTTCCATTTTTTGCAAAAAAATATTTTGGTAAAATATTTTTTGCGGTTTGTTGATAATTTTGGGCTAATTGTATTGATTCGAGTATTGTCAAATTATTGTGGGCTTTGAATAAATTTGCGTCAGCACTGTACTGCCCTCCGTCCATTGTACAATCTTGTCGGTTGTCATAAGGCCGAGTACTGGCCTGCATCAGATCCTGATCTAGTACATGGTACATCAGTGGTCACATGATTTAATGGTCCATTGGTCACATCAGCATCCATCGCAGATCTAATCCGCAATCTTTACCATCGGTTATTTGGCTGTCTGCCGGCGGTCTTGTCCTATTTATATTGGCATACTTGGCAGATGGTACAAGGTCATATCTCTGATCGGTTACATTGCACGGCATCCATCGATGGTCATTGGGTCTGCGTCCACTCTCTAAAGATCCTTGAGCGGTGGGTATCTTCCATCGACAATATTGGTGGGGTATTCATTAGTCGGCACTGGCTATGCAGGAGATAATTTGCACCGGGCATGGATGTATGGGCATGGATGCGGCTGTCTCGTTTCTTTCGCCCACGTGCAACCTCCGTCCTTCCTCGTTTCTTTCGCCCACCGTATTTTACGTGCAACCTCTGTCCTCCGTAAATTCTGCACATTCTGCCATCCGTAAACTATTGGTAACTGCGCCCATTTTTATTCCCTTTACTCCTGCGTTATGTTTTTTTTTTATCCTCTTTAAATTTCATTTTTAACATTATTGTTTTAATATTAAATTTGATTCATTAATAATTGAAGATTTAGTTAATGTTAAATTTTTTTATAATAGTTGTTTTATTTAAATAATTATTTTTTTAATAATGTTTAAATTTTATTTTGTATATAAAAAATAAAGAAAAATTAATATAGAAAGATTTTAAGTACATAAATTTTAACCTTTTAAATTATTTTATTTTATTTAAAAGTTATTTTTTGTTATTTAATTTTAAAGAACTATTATTTATTTATTTTATTTTATTTACTTGTTTTAGTTTTAATTCTTATGTAAATGTTAAAACTAAGATAAAATATAAATTATTTTTTAATATTTTATATAATGTAAATTAAATCTTTGAAATGTTATTATTATTGTATTTATTATATATTATAGTTTAGATTAAAATTATTAAATAGAAATATAAAATTACTATAATTAATAAATAAATTATATTAAATATTAATTAATTTATATAGTATATTAATAGTTAGTATACTTATTATTTAATAACTAATATATATATATATATATAATAATTAGTTATACTAGTTATATATATATATTATTTTATTTAAAGAATATTTTTATTTATTTAATCCTAACCCTAATAATAATCTATCCCTAACCCTAACCCTAATAATAACCTTAATTGAACCCTACATCTTACTATAATTCAACCCTAAACTTAACACTAATTGAAATTTAACCCTAACCCTAATCGTATTTGTACCCTGGCCCTAATTTAACCCTAACCTTATTAAAACCCTAACCCTAACAATAATGTTAATTTAATCCTATAGCTAATCCTAATTGAACCCTCACTATAACTAAATCTTAATCTTAACCCTAACCCGAATGCTAATTTAATGCTAATAGAATCATAGTCCTAATTAAGTTCCCATTATATAATTTTTATAACATAAAAAATAAACTCCAAACAGAACCCTGTCCTTTATCAATTTTATTATATGTAACCCTAATCAAAACCTAACACTAATTGAACCTTAATTAAAACCTAACCCTAATCCTAAGTGAACCCTAGTCCTAACCCGAAATGAAACCTTTAACCTTAACCAACATTTGTGTTAGGGTTAGAATCAACATTTGTAAGTATATTTAATTATAAATATATTTATTTATCATTAAATTCACAGTAATATTTAAATTAAGTATATCGAATTTAAAAACTATATTTTAATAAGTATAATAACTAGTATAACTAATTATTTTATATATATTAGTTATTAAATAATAAGTATACTAACTATTAATATACTATATATATTAATTAATATTTAATATAATTTATTTATTAATTATAGTAATTTTATATTTCTATTTAATAATTTTAATCTAAACTATAATATATAATAAATATAATAATAATAACATTTTAAAGATTTAATTTACATTATATAAAATATTATAAAATAATTTATATTTTATCTTAGTTTTAACATCTACCTAAGAATTAAAACTAAAACAAGTAAATAAAATAAAATAAATAAATAATAGTTCTTTAAAATAAAATAACAATTTTTTTTTTAAATAAAATAAAATAATTTAAAAGGTTAAAATTTATGTATTATATATAATAAATAAAATGCTTAAAATATTTATACATTCTATATTAATTTTTCTTTATTTTTTATATACAAAATAAAATTTAAACATTATTAAAAAAATAATTATTTAAATAAAACAACTATTATAAAAAAAATTAACATTAACTAAATCTTCAATTATTAATAAATCAAATTTAATATAAAAACAATAATGTTAAAAATGAAATTTAAAGAGGATAAAAAAAAACATAAGGCAGGTAACAAGGAAACAAGAGAGTAAAGATAATAAAAATGGGCGCACTTACCAATAGTTTACGGATGGCAGACTGTGCAGAATTTATGAGGGACAGAGGTTGCGGTGGGCGAAAGAAATGAGGAAGTACGGAGGTTGCACGTAAAATACGGTGGGCGAAAGAAACGAGACAGCCGCATCGATGCCCATACATCCATGCCCGGTGCAAATTATCTCCTCCATAGACACTGCCTCATTAGTCATCGGTGGGTTCCAAATCAGTTATTCCAGTGCCCTCAGTGGTCGAAGTCCCTTCATACCAACGGTCTCAACATCAGCCTTGATCTGATCTCTTAGCATCCTATTATCGACGGCTACCATTTATCATCGGCAGGTACCTGTCTTCAGCGTCGACACTATCCTTGGTTGCCTTATTTTATCCACTGGGCTTGGGATTTCTTTATCAGATCCGCTGGTACAATTTCTTCATTAGCGAGAGTCACATCGACCCTTGTGGCACCAATTTTCAATAGCCTGAGCTTTGTCGGCCATCACATCACAAACCACAAACTTGCATTTATTTGCAGAAGGGCACGACTCTGTGATTGCATCGACATATGTTATGTCCGATTTTTTTGGCATATTGTCTTTTCAGGATTTTTGCATGGCCATATTTTTCCTACTTTTTGGCTAGTTTTTTTTTAAAAAAGAGGGCAAGTTCTTTTTAAAAAAAGCTTTCTATTATTCTTTTCTTAAAAAAAGTTGACGGGTTTTTGGAGATTTTTTAAAAGTTTTCTATAAAACTTATTTCTTTCCAAATAAAGAGGGAGAAGCCGACGGTCATTCAGCCCCAAGATATTTTGCAACCTACAGTGCCCAGGTCACATGACTGACTGAATTTCAACCCTCGGGTGTTTGTATTTTGCACCAATTTAGTCTTTTGGAGACTGGTTTTTGCCCCCATAGTGCCTTTTACAGGCCTTTTTTAGCATTTTAAATTTGTAAATGGGATTTTTAATTACTTTGGAGAAAGGGAACTATAGGAAATGGAGCAATTTAATCCTCACTCATCTTGGTGAGTGGAATCTATTGTCCTATTTGTTTAATAAAGTTCCTTGTCCTAGCACATATGTTGAGTATTGCATTTGGAAAGGCTTTAGGGCTAGAGTCTTTAGAGTTATTTTTGAAAATGTAAATGATGAATTTTTGGAGACACTTATTCACTTCGAATGTCCTCATGCTCTTTGGGCTCACATTAGAAAGGTGTATGAATACCATGATTCTTCTCCATCTCTTGAAGCTCCTCTTTCCAACTCGCATGTTCTTGTTCATTCTTTAGAGTTGATAACCCATGCTTGTGATCTTTTGGGCGAGATTGCAGATGCTTTAGAGGTTCTAGATTCTTCATCTTCTGTTGATGAGTCATTGAGTACTACCATTGATTCATTGCAATAGGTATCTGATAGTCTTCCTGATTGGGATTCCTATTTGATAGACATTGCTTCTTTGTTTGTGGAGTCTCACGTTTCAGATTTGGAGGACCAATTTGAGGGTCTATCTCTTCTATTTGATGATAGTCATGGATCCACTATTGTCACTTCATGTTTGTCTATGGAGTTTGTTCAAGATTAGTTTCCATTGGTTCTTGGTTTTTCACAGTTTTTTGTGATTGGGCATGTACCTGATTGGATTGTGGCATCATCATCATCATCATCCAAGACCCTAGCAACACATGAGCAGATTTCAAAGACACAATCTTCCTACATTTGGATTCCTCTTCCTATCACTTCCTATCCAGAATGGGAAGCATTCCTGTAGTTGTACTTGGTGTATCTTCTTCCCAAGGGGAGAAACATTGTTTGTAGGCATTGGATTATGTTTTGTCTTCATACATTAACCATGTTTGCAGGAGATCACACATTATGGGGGGGATATCTTATCTCATCACTTCCCTCTTATGGGGGGGTCATTTATTGTATATTCATGATGGATGTAGTCCTTGGGGGTATCATTGAGTCCTCCATACATCATGTTTACATTCGTCATGCTTGTTTTTTGTTTTCTTTCTTTTGGAGAGGGGTTTTCTTCCAACTGGGTTTTCCCCTTTTCTCCTCTTTATGAGAGATTGCATTTCATTTGCATCTGTAAATGGGTACCTAACATAGCCTAGTTGCCGGGACCCATAGTAGTTTGCATTATAATCTTCTCCCTAAGTTGCACTTATGGGAGGTGTTGGTGTAATTAACTATTTATTTACATCTTCATAAGTTTACTTAGGCTTTTATTTAAGTGCTAGCTTGTATTTTTGTTATCCTTATCTAATTGAGCTATCTTTTAGATCAAGTTAGGTTTAGGGTTGTGCATGCTTGCTTTTATAAGCAAGCCTCATCTTGTACATTGGTATCAATTCAATCATGAATCAATCTTTCATATTGATATAGCAAGCATTCTCACCATTCTCTCTCTTGTGGAAGTATTTTGGTCTAGCAACTGATTCCTGGTTCCTAACAGAAAATTCAGAAAAATTAGAGTTAGAAAATTTGACATAAAAATTTGAATAAGTTGTCTATATTATTTCAAAAATATGTAAGAATAGAATCTGTGGTAAATTGAATGTAGTTTCTAAAATACTAAGTTAATTTTATTTTTTTTAAAGTCTATTTGGTGAAAATTTGAAATTTCAATGTAGTAGTACTTAAATTTTAGGGAAAAAATAAGTAGGTGTCTGTCTAACCACCCTAACCACAATAAAATGATAATATTTTTTTATAAGATTTTCGATATAAGTAGAGGACTCATGTTCGGATGTGACATATTTTTTTGTAATTTTTTTCCAAGTAAATAATTAATTATGAATTTTTTATTACAACTTTTAAAAAATATAAAAACTCGTATGTCTGACCACCTTAACTTGGTCAAAACTTCATTAAATTCATTTTTTTTTGATCCTATAGTATGCGACAGCATAAAATGTGACGCATATTTTGGATTCAAAAAATATGATACCATTTGAAAGTTATAGATATTTTTCAATCAGCCTATCAATTAGGAATTTAGTTGTAATTCTAATAGAAAATGAATAATAATTATTTATTAAATTCAAAGTAAAGAATAATTTATATTGGTGGAAAGCTAAGAGTCTCCTCTACAAACCCTTTTCATTTCATCAATTTTGGCTAAAAATAAAGTCATCAACCACATGGACGAAGTCTAGAAAAACAAGGTGAGTTGTCAAACACGTTTTTTGCATTGACTTCTTAGGATTGGCATGTCCAAGCCAAATGCCAAAGCAAGCCCGAGGCTAATCCCTAGGCAATAAATTCTTTGTTATAAATATCGGATATCTGTTTCAAATCGGATATCCATTTTAAATCGGATATTCGATTTGAATCGGATATCCATTTTAAATCGGATATCTGATTTGAATCGGATATCCAGTTTGGTTTATATATAATTTTAAAAAATGTTTTATACTTTAATATATGATTTAGAAAATGCAATAAATATTTTATAGTTTATTTTAATATATCTACTTTAGAATATACAATATAGTTTATAATTTAATATATAATATATTATATTATTATGTATAATATTTAAATATTAGGGTAAGTGCACCAAGATGGTTCCCAAAAAAGGGGCTTAAGTGGCCACTTTTTTTTCTGAAATCAGGAAATACTAACCTTGGACGTGAAATTGAGGATAGCTACACTCAAAATTTTTTGATGGAACAAAAACAAGGACCGCAATGCTCTGAGTCTACTTTCTAAACTACTAATTTATTTTGAAAATGGTTGAGATTAAGGGGTTCAAAAGAGGGACACACACAAATTGCTATTGTTTCTATCAGAAAAACATAACATAGCAACTCTTGTGTGACCCGAGCACGGTGGACTTTTTTTTAGTATTTTTAAAATCACTTAAAATCACTACAGTCAGAAGTTAGCTAATAGCATTTAGTTGTTGCACAATTTTTTTGATAATTTTTTAATGAATTTTTGATTTTTTACTAATTTTCTAAGTGGGTACT